>JAQQSZ010015916.1:0-11159 GCA_028646595.1 Phalanger gymnotis | reverse complement strand
TGAAAAAGATCCCCAAAAGAAAACTCCTAGGAATATTGCTGCCAAATTCCAGAGTTTCCAGGTCAAGGAGAAAATACTGCAAGTAGCCAGAAAGAAACAATTTGAGTACTGTGGAAACACAATCAGGATAACACAAGATCTAGCAACTTCTACATTAAGGGATCAAAGTGCTTGGAATATGATATTCTGGAGGTCAAAGGAGCTAGGATTAAAATCAAGAATCACCTACCCAGCAAAACTCCATATAAGGCTCCAAGGCAAAATGTGGATTTTCAATAAAATAGAGGACTTTCAAGCTTTCTCAATGAAAAGACCAGAGCTGAATAGAAAATTTGACTTTCAAATATGAGAATGGAGAGAAGCATGGAAAGGTAAACAAGGAAGAGAATTCATAAGGCACTTACTAAAGTTGAACTGTTTTGTTTATATTCCTGCATGGAAAGATGATGTGTGTAATTGATGAGACCTTTCTCAGTATTACAGTAGTTGAAGTGAATATACATATACATATACATACACATATACACATACATGTACATGTACATATACATACATACATATATTTGTATACACACACACACACACACATATATATATATATATATATGTATAGACAGGGGGCACAGGGTGAGTTCACTATGAAGGGATGATATCTAAAAAAATAAAATTAAGGGTTGAGAGAGGAATATATTGGGAGAGGGAGAAAAGGAGAGATAGTGTGGGGTATATTATCTCACATAAAAATGGCAATAAAAAGCAGTTCTTTTGGAAAGGAAGAGGGGGAAGGTGAGGGGGAATGAGTGAATCTTGCTCTCATTGGATTTGACCTGAGGAGGGAATAACATACACACTCAATTGGGTATCTTACCCCGCAGGAAAGAAGGAGGAAGAAGATAAAAAAGGGGGGATGATAGAAGGGAGGGAAGATAGGGGGAGGAGGTAATCAAAAGTAATCACTTTTGAAAAGTGACAGGGTCAAGGGAGAAAATTGAATAAAGGGAGACAGGATATTATGGAAGGAAATATAGTTAGCCTTTCACAACATGAGTATTGTGGAAGTGTTTTGCAGAATGATACATGTGTGATTTATCTTGAATTTCTTGCCTTCCTAGGGAGGGTGAGTGGGAAGGGAAGAGGGAGGAGAGAATTTGTTTTTAAAAATTAAAAAAATGTTTTATAATCAGATGCTCAAAAAAAGTTGCTTTTGCATGCAGCTGGGAAACAAGATGCATAGGGAGTGGGGCATAAAAATCTATCCTGCCCTACAAGAAAGTAGGAGGAAAAGGGAAGGGGAGTGTGGGGTGACAGAAGGGAGGGCTGACTGAGTAACAAGGCAATCAGAATATATGCTGTCTTGGAATTCAGGGGTGGGTAGAAATGGGGAGAAAATTTGGAACTCATAATCTTGTGGAAATCGGTGTTGAATACTAAATTATTAAATAAAAATGATAAAATTCCAAAAAAAAAAGAAAATCCCAAATGGGCTCACAGAGAGTTGGGCAGGACTGAAATGACTGAACAACACCAGCAGTACCTGCTCTGTTAAAAACTAGTAGGGTGAAATTGGGTGTTGTTGACTTTTGGGTGTCTCAGTATTCTTGGTTAAAAAGCAAATGAGGCTGTTAAACTACATGATCTCCAATTGTCCCTTCCACATTGGAAGTTTTCTTTTTCTTTGTAGGAGAAGTGAAAAGGGATCAGAAATTTACTACAGCACCTGTCTCAGTTCCCCACCTTTTAACGGTGGAAATAAAAATTTGGAAAAATGCAAAGGAAGCAAAAGTGTTGCAATATTTGGAAATAGCCCAGCTGTTAACAAGTCCTGTTTTCTCTCTTATACTGTGAATTTCCTGAGACTAGAGAGTATGTTGGCCTTTCTTTGTATCCTTGGCACTAGCACAGGTGCTAGTACACAGTCAGCACTTAATGAATACTTATCAACTCAGTAGGTCTTCAGCAGTAAGAAGGAATATTGTGAGGAGCAACAGTGGTGACCAAGGGCCAGGCAGGAAACAGTAACTTAAGTTGTACCATGGAGAATTGAGATCTCACGTTTGAGAGCACCATCTTGATGGTGAAAGTAGCTGATCAGATTGTGCAGGCCAGAGCTGCGTGACATGGGCTGACAGAGATCCAGCCAGAGAAAGACCTACCTATTGTGAGATGAGCCAGAGGACCTTGTTTGGGGCTGCTCTGGTAACTTGCAAGGAGAGTCTATCAAATGAGAGATCAAAGAATCAGGCATGAAATTTCATTTCAGGACTGCTGCCTCATTACTTTCAAGGAAATCACAAGCACGATCTCTCCTTATCTGTTTTCCACATTTGTAGATGGGCTAGACACCTTTCTTATCAAAAATAGATTCCAAAGTGACCAAGTATATAAAACAAAAAAAAAACTAACTCCTTCTTATTCTTGAAAGCCATAACTGTTTTAAGGCTAACAGATGATAAGTCTTTCCATGTCATTTCACAGACTTTTTCAATGGCCTTTGAAATCTTATTTTCTTGGAGAAGACCTTATCTGTATCTCTGTTGGATTTCTTTGGAACTTTGTAAAAAAAGGAACCACTCCCCTGCCGGGCAAAGAGAAGTCAATATCTAAGTTCCACTAGAAAGAACGGTAGATTTGGAGCTTGAGGCCCTGGACTACAAGCCTGACTCTGCCACTTTTTACCTGAATGACATTGGGCCAGCTACTTCCATTTCTCGATCCTCCTGATCAGCAAAATCAAGGAAATTTGGAACTAGCATCTCCCACCTCTAAGTCTATGATGCTGTGAAATGTACCTCTGCATTTCATGCCAGTATTTCTTAGCCACTTCATTAGAAGTTGCTATTAAGAAATCTCAACTTAAAACAAGAATCCTTTCCCCCTAAGAGTTCACTTCCATGATTAGTACATTTTGTCTGTTCATAAAACGAACTTATTAGCCGAGTGGAAATCACAGAGAGAATGCTTTGTGATTGGCTGAAATGAGGCCGGGCTAAATTTAAACTATTTGTGGCCAGGGTTCGTTTTGTAACACCCAACTAGCCACTGAATAAGGTGGAAAGGGCTCTAAATTTGGAGTTTGAGGAACTGCTGTGTGTGTGACCCTGGGCCAGTGCCTGCTCTGTCTGAGCGTCAGTTTCTTTATCTATAATTGATCTTTCCAATCTCCTTCAGCTGTAAATCTATGATCCTTCGATACCACATTCTTATTGTTCTGGTCTGGTTGTGGATAGTGTGTTAGACTTTGAGTTTGGGAGACCAGAGGTCACATAGACCCCCTAACATTTGTTAGGATGTGTCATAATGTGTAATAATAATACCCAGCATTTTTATGGTGCTTTAAAGTTGGGAGAGCACTTTACAACTGCTTTCTTATTTGTTTCTCACTTGAACCCTGGGAGTAGGTGCCATTATTATCTCCTTTTTACAGATGAGGAAACTGAGGCTGAGAGCTCAAATAATTGTCCAGTGTCATACAGCTAGAAAGTATCTGACTACAGATCCTAATTCCATTCTTCCTGACTCCAGGCTAAATGCTCTCTCTCCTTTCGCACCTCGAAATTAACCCTAATGCTAACTCTAGCCATATGGCTCCCCTAGATTTACCAGCTTAGACACTCTACCCATTTTTACTTAGTATCAACTTTTAGGAACAAAAGAAATGAGGATTTTAGTGAAAAGAAATGCTAACTTAGAAAATTCTCTCCTTATAGTAGTGGTCTGAAATGTACCACATGGAAAATGACCTATTTTATTCTCTTCTCACTGGTAGGACCAATTGAGGACCACCTTAAAGAACTTCAGAGAAAAAAATCTTTATTTTCTCCTTGTTTTTTTCTTCTCAAATTCATACCAGAGGAGAGGGAAAATATGACTTTCATTTCTTACCCAAGCAACTGCATTTTATGTTTTCACCAAATTCCAACTTGAGTCCCAATGCGGTAAATTAGTGAAGGATGGATAAGGCCAAGTGAAAATAAATCTGAGATGTGTATAAGTGAGAAGAAAATAAATTGAGCTTCTCACACTCATAGTGCCATTAAGAGAAGGAGGAGAACCCAGAGGAGTCTTGAAATCAGTTTCCCTTTTATTTTGAGATCACTTGGCAATCTTAACAACAATCTCAAATGCTAGCCTTTATTTTGATAAGATATAGCTTTAAGAAACATTGTGGTATAGAGGACAGAACTCTGACCTTGACCTTGGAGGACCTCTTAGCTGTGTGACCCTAGGTAAGTCATTTAAAGTCTTTGAGACAGTTTTTTCATCTCTAAAATAATGACCTCTAACGTCACGTCCAGCTCCAAATTTCTGATCTTTTGACCTGGATTTGAATTTCATCTCTGACACTCACTAGCTATGTGACATTGGACAAATTATTTCACCTTTTCATATCTCAGGAAACTCCCAGAAGTCTTTTCTACTAAGTCATAGAGGATGGTGATCTGTTTTGGTGGTAGGAGTTTACTACGCTAATGAAATCAGACATTGCTCAAGGATTCACATATTCATTACTTGACAATCTAAAAATGAGGACACCTTTGTCTAGTAGGACAGAAGAAGGGGAGGTATCACACGGCCCTATTCCTACAACCTGGAAAATCTTGTAGCTAGAGAAAAAGAGGCTAGAGGTTGAAAGTGGGTTGTGTTACCAGTCTTCATTATAGATGATGTCATAGATATCCCAGGCCTGCTTCAGAGACCACTGGGGACTGGAGGCATAATTATCACCTGCCACTGTCCTGGAAAGTTAGTACTAAGGCTGTAAAGACTATGGAAGTAGAATGCAGGTACCCTAACAACTGTAATTCTCTCCTGGGGCCTTATTTCCTCCATCTTCTCCCCTCCACACCCACCTCTGACTAAGGAATGGTTCATGTTTTGAGTTCAGGGTCTTTTCATCTCTTACCTTCTCTATTGGCTCTGGCCTCTATACCCAGTATCCCCAGCTACGGCCTCTTCCTGTCTCTAGTCTCTATCCTTCAGGATCACCTTCCAAGTCATTGCCATGCTCACAACCCACTAGGTCTCAAGGATTGCCAAGTCATTGCCATGCTCCCAACCCAGGTGTCTCAAGGATCCAGTGCAGGTTCAGGTTGACATTGAAGGTCTTCCATAATCTGACTCTATGTCGTGCATGTGTATATACATTGTGTGTCCATCTGGCATCTTCTCCCCTGCCCCACCCAGTGAAATGCAAGCACCTTGAGGGCAAAGATTTTGTCATTTTGATTTTGATTTTTTTATTCCCAGTGCCTATCACATTTCCCTGTCTATAGTAGATACTTAGTAACAGCATGCTGAACTGAATTGCCTAGCCTTTCTGTCACATCTGTCTAACAGCATCATGGGCCCCTCCATAAATCAGGTACTTGGGAGTATGGGGTGAGGGTTCAAATGTCTAAGAAGCACTTTTACTAATCTCTGAGTAGCAAGCTGGCCAGAGGATGCATTCATTGGTAGCTCTCAGGCCTCTCCTGACCACCCCTGGGTTGGGTGAGTCATAGCCCAAGGCACCACACGCTGGGCTTTCCCCAGACATCAGCACTCTTTGACCACTCCTTGTGATGCTTTATCATCTAGAAACAACTGGAGCTTGAGAGTTAGCTGATTCCTGGGTCAACCAAATCTTGAGTCTGTGAATTGGGTTCATAGAAAGCTATTATAGCTGCTTAGGACTGGCTAATGAGGATACAGTGCTGCAGGAATGTGTCTGTGCTAATGTTGAGGAGAGCTTAGGGTACTCAGTTCATGTGTTATCATCAAATGAGCCACAAATGGAAAGGAGCCTGTTGATGAGGCCCATGGGAGCAGGATAGCTTTACTCTCATCTCTCACTGCCAAGGAGAGAGGCAGACCACTCACTTCTTCTACCTCCCTTCCTTCCTTCAAACCAAAAGAGAATATGAAGCAGGGGGACAGGAGAGAACAAGACTTGGTTCCTAGGCAGAGTTATCAACAGGCCTGGACTAATGAGGTTTTGCACCAAGGTAAGGAAAGGAGCAGGCTTTGACAGCCCCAGCCTAGCTAGTCCTTTGCCCTGCCCTGACATTTCATAGTCATAGAGTACCTGATTTGGGCCTATACTCCACGCACTCCCCTCTTCCGCAATTTTCACCACTCAACCCAGGCTCAAAGATTTGAGAGCCCTGGCTTAGTTGGTGGGTCACATGATTAGCCATGGGCAGAGAAGCATACTAGTTTCTTTCTTCCCCCTGCCCCCATCTCTTCCTCTTTTCCAAGTCCCGATATAGGATATGGTTTCATAAGAACTCCACTCGATCTGTTGGAAGGGTTGCTCACTCACCTAGATAGTGAATTATTTGTCTGCAAAGGGCTGGTTGGACTCCTATTCAGCACAAATTAGTTAGAAAAGGCCCAATGTGAAAAAGTGATTGAAGAACCCTCAGGCTGATTTTTTCCTACAATCCCATGACCAAAGGAAGGTATAAGAATATTGATCTGACAAGCATCCTAGGAAAATAAAAAGAAAGCTAAGGCTTAAATTGCATTTCTTGTAGGTGAGCTAGCCAGCTTTTAATACACATGAGAGAGGAGTGGAATCAGTTTGGTCACATTTTCCAACTCAGTGTGGTGCATGTATAATTCTGTCCTTTTGAGGGCCTCAATGTATTTTGATAAGGATTAATTGACAAAAGTTTCTTGGTACCTTTGAGAATCAACCAAGTCAAATAGAGAAGGAGAAGTCTACCAAGGTTTTAAGACTAGCCTGGAATTCTAAATCAGTAAATTTCCAGGTCATATCCAGAATTTCTCTTTTAAACTCTAAGTGCCAACTAAGACTCTGAGAAAAACTGAGGCATCCAATACGAGGCATAGCGGATAGAGTATTAGACTTGGAATCAAGAAGATGGGAGTTTAAAGTCTGCCCCAGATACCTACTCAGCATGGTGATCTGGGGCAAGTCCCTCTGTCAATGTCGGTTTCTTCATTTCTAAATGCAAGGATCATAATGATACCTACCTCTCAGGTTGTTGTGAAGATCCAGTGAGATAACCTATGTAAAGCCTTTTGTAAATCTCAGAGCTCTATACAAATTCTAGCTATCATTATTATAATGAAATGTTATTGGCACCAAAATGCATTTCTTTCATAAGAATGGTAACCATTTGAGGCCAAATACTCTTTCAGTAAATGGAACAGGAATTGTTATTTCATGTTCTAAATCCACCCTCTCCCTCAGACAAACAAGGCCTCACACTAGATGACACATTCCTAAGGAGTAACCAAACACTTTGACCAGGTATGAATTTAGCACACATTGGGGAAGGAGGTGGGAAGGGACCATCCCAGTGTTCTATGTTCCAACTCACATTGCTCAGATTGGGATACTTTCAGATGACTTGGACTTCTCTTCTACTGACCGGATAGTAAGAGGAACACCTCCTATTAGGTTAGAATTACTCCTTTGGACATGATAAGAGTAGACTAGACTCATCTGAAAGTACTTTAAAGAGGTGGAATATTGTGAGATGTAGACTAGGAGACCACATGTAGATTGTCTTTCTCAAGCACCTAGCAAAAAATCTGTCACATTTCAGTCTGTTCCCTATGTGGAGGCCAGAGTCATAACTAGGGTGAGATGAGCAGGGCTTTGCCCTCAGGTACTAAATTTAAAAGATGTTGATGGTATTTGGAGGCTTTCAGCAGGGCTAAAACAACAGAGCTTAAGTGAGAACAGTTAGTTGAAATAGGTACAGGATGCTGGGTACACTGGCTTTGTGCTACTATGTACAAAAATTTCTTGTTATGGCTATTAGCACTAGGAAGGTAGCCTTCTCTTTTAGTGACCAATGATCCCCTAAATAGGAATAGGGATTTCTACCTTATTAGAGATGTCATATTGTCATTGGTCAAGATCTCTCAAAGGTTATGGCCACGGGGACTCTAGTCACACCCTATTGCACAAACATGTCTGCCTTTACAATGTCTCATTGTTAACAGTGACCTCAAGAGTCCTGCCAATTTCCTACAACATATTTCACACTCAAAGATGAAGATGTTCAGGGAAAAGAGGTAAAGGGCATTTATGGGGCCATCATAAGTGATGAATCTAGTATGGGTGAGAATATTTATTGAAATACAAGACATGAAGCATCAATGGGTCTGTCTGGAGTATTGTATTTTCTTTAGCTTAATTTAGATTTAATTTACAAAACTTGTGTAAGCCGTGATGTTCTTAGCCAACATTGCATGATGGGATAGTTTGATCCCAGCTGTTTGTTGTGTTTATGAGTCTCCTTCTTTTTTCCTTGTTGGCAGTATGACAAGTTCCTTTTGTTTCCTTCTAGATGGCATGCTTCTTTTTCCTTTTCAATTTGTTTGAGTAGAGAGTGAATTCTGAGTAGTTCTTAAGGGACAAACTGATTGGGACGTTTTACCAAATCGAACTAGGTTTTTAAACAAAACAAATTTCTCTTTATTGTAGTCCTTGATATTCTGTGGCACAAGGACTATGCTGGATGAATAGGCTGTCCCCTGAGAGAGTGACATCTAGTGCTCTAGAACCATTGTGATGAAATCAGGGATTTCTAAAGGATGCAGTTTACTGTTTTAAAACCCCAACAAGGTTATAAATTGTTGTTGTTGTCTGTGTTGTTAAATGGTAGGCTCACGGAATCTCAGAGTTAGAAGAGACCTCAGAAGGCACCTGGCTAAACCTTTATCCAAAGCACAAATCCCTAGTGCAGTGTCCCCTATCAACAGGCTTCATTTCAATACCATCACTGACATATAGCTGTTTGAGATGTATCCTGTTCTATTAGTTTTAAAATCAGTTTGGTTTTGAATGGTCAGGAGAGACCCATTTTGAGGCCCTAAGTTCTGTAGGTAACTCTTCTAGCTTCCACTTCACTGGAAATGTCGACCTGCTTCTAGAAGCCCAGTGGATATCCTTTTCAGCATATGGGATGGCAGTCTGAGCTTCCTTCAACATTGAAAAATCACAAAATTGCAAAATATGAGAGTTAATGATATTCTGGAAGGATGTGCCTCATTCAAAATAAAGAGGACTTATGTAGCCTATATGCTTCAGCACTCTTCCACAGCTGGATCAATAGGGAATAAACATTTATTAAGTACCAGCTGTGTGCCAGGCAAAGTGTTAAATTCTGGGGAAACAAATATAAAGAAAGACAGTCTCTGCCCTCAAGGAACTTGCAATCTAAAGAAAACATACGAACATACAAAAGGAAGCTAAAAGTGGGGGAAGGAGGGGCAGGCAAAGGCACCCTCAGGAGCATGTTGGATGACTCAGAAAAGTCCCAAAGTGGTGCTGCCAGGTGGGAAATTAGATGTTCTAAACTGTGCTCCCTTCTTAAGTGGGGGTTTGGGAGTTCTCTGCTCTGGCAAGGAGGGAATGAGGAGTTGAGAAGGCTGAGGCAGATTGAGTCTGGCAAGCTGATGAGATTTTCTCAATGACAAGTGCCCAGGGGCTTGGGGGAGAAGGCAGATAAATCCCAAAGTAATGAAGTCTGAGGATTTGAGGATACCCGGAGGGACTGGGGCGTTTCTGCCTTCTTTTGCCATCGCTTGAGTCTCCTGCCCTGCCGCGTGTTCACCCATTCTTAGAAACCACAGAGCTTAGTACCTCTTTAGGAAGAATAATTAGTTAAAATAGGTACCAGATGCTAGGCTGAAGTGAACACTGCCCCCCCCCCACAACTTGGGTTGCTTTTATAAAGAGATATTTACTTCAAAGATGTATCCTGGCCAAATGGACCAACATTTCCCTTAATATCTCCATAGCATAGTCTCCCATCTACCAGCTTGGTCAGTAGGCTCAAATTTTGGCTCCATTCTGGCATAACGTTGGTCCTGTCAAGTTCATGAAGAGCGTCTTTCCCACATGAGTCCTCATCTCAGCTTTTACCAGGCTGCAGGCATGAAAGCATTACTGAGGGTTACTCCTTGCTCTTCAGAGCCTCAGTTCTGGGCTGTCTTTATGAAGGACATAGCTTCTAAGAATAAAGAGGGAATAGATCCACTGTATTCTGGTCTTTTCCAACCTCATCTGGAGGATTACGTTCAGTTCTGGGTACCACCATTTAAGAAAGTAGTCGATAATCTAGAGTGTTCAGAGGAGAGCAACTGTGACACAAAGGACCTTGAGGCAACCTGTGAGGTTTGCTTGAAAAAGCTAAGGATGTTTATCCTAGAGAAGAGAAGACTCCGGGAGGGACGTTACACGTCAGTTCAAGTATAGGAATGATTGTCACATGGAGGAGGGATTAAATTTATTGTTTGGACCTGGAGGGCAGCACCAAGAACATAGGACTGAAGTTGCAATGAGGCCAAATTAGGCTCGATAAAAGGAAAACCTTTTCTAATTAGAGCTATCCAGTAGGTTGTCTTGAGAGGTGGTGGTTTTCCCATCCTTGGAGATCTTTGGGCAGAGACTGGATGGCTCCTTCCTGTATGTACTATTGTTGAGATTATGATTCATATATATGCTGGAACACTAAAGGTGTTCCAACTCTCATATTCTGCAATTTTGTGATTTTTTGATGTTGAAGGAAGCTCAGACTGCCGTCCCATATGCTGAAAAGGAAGAAAATGGAGACACTGTGGAGCAACAAGCATGCCTCAGACCATCACAACTACTCTCTGCAAGTCCAAGCTTAGACACATCAAGGTTAAAGATTGCTTAGTCTGTCAGCGATCATTGTCTCTGAAAATGTCATGCTCATATGGCAAGCATGCTCAGTAGTAGAACAATATCTATGTCTTATTCTTTGGTCTTCCAGATAGTGCTCCTTCCTTTTCGAAACGTAGGACAGAGTGACTTACCTAGGATATAGTTCCACAGCAAACAGAGTACTGTTATGTGTTTGGTTTTTTTTTGTCTTCTGCCATTTTTTAAAATTTTAATTTATTTTTAATATGTTTAGTTTTCAGCATTGATTTTCACATGCGTTTGAATTACAGATTTTCTCCCCATTTCCACCCCCCCCACTCCAAGATGGTGTATACTCTGGTTGCCCTGTTCCCCAGTCTGTCCTCCCCTCCGTCCCCCCATTCCCCTCCCATCCCCCTTTCCCTTACTTTCTTGTAGGGCAAGATAATTCTCTATGTCCCATTGCCTGTGCATCTTATTTTCTAGTTGCATGAAAAAAAAAAACTTTTTTACTTTTGAACATCTATTT
>JAQQSZ010015915.1:0-11159 GCA_028646595.1 Phalanger gymnotis | reverse complement strand
ATGATAGAAGAGAGGGTAGACGGGGAGGAGGTACTCAAAAACAAATACTTTCGAAAAGGGACAGGGTCAAGGGAGAAAATTCAATAAAGCGGGATAGGTTAGGAAGAGTGAAACATAGTCAATCTTTCACAACATGAGTATTATGGAAGGGTTTTACATAATGATAAGCATGTGGCCTATGTTGAATTGCTTGCCTTCTTAGGGAGGGTGGGTGGGAAGGGAAGAGGGGAGAGAATTTGGAACTCAAAGTTTTAAAAACAGACGTTCAAAAACAACAACAAAAAAAAGTTTCTGCACGCAGCTAGGAAATAAGATACACAGGTAATGGGGCGTAGAAATTTATCTTGCCCTACAAGAGAAGAAGGGAAAGGGGGATGGGAGGGGAAGTGCAGTGACAGAAGGGAGGGTTGACAGGGGATGGGGGCAACCAGAACATACGCCATCTTGGAGTGGGCGGGAGGGTAGAAACGGGGAGAAAATTCGTAATTCAAACTCTTGTGAAAATCAATGCTGAAAACTAAATATATTAAGTAAATTTTAAAAAAAGAAAAAAAATATTCTTAAACAGTCAAATAGATCCATGATCTCATTGATGTAGTTGTTCAATTGTTTCAGCCTTGTCTGACTCTGCATGACCTCATTTGGGATTTTGTTGGCAAAGATAATGGAGCGGTTTGCCATTTTCTTCTTCAGCTCATTTTACAGATGAGGAAACTGAGGCAACCAGGGTTAAGTGATCTGCCCAGGGGCCCAAAGTTAGGAAGTGTCTGAGGTTGGATTTGAATTCAGGTCTTCCTGACTACAGGCCCTGAATTCTATCTACTGCACCACCTCACTGGCCCTCACTGATATAGGCATTCCCTCAATTGATCCAGATCATAGCCTATCCATACTTGCTCATTCTGGGTAACTTGTTCACGTTCTCCCAAAACAGATGGTGTGGTACAGAGGAAAGATTTGGAATCAAACTGTGGCTCTGCAACTCACAAGTGGTATCACCTTAGACAAGTCATTAATAAGTTCTCTGCTTTTGTTTCGTTATCTGTAAGATGAGGATAATCTCAAAAAGGCTAGATAATCTCATAGGTCCCATCTAGCTCTTGATCTGTGATTATAAGTTCTCCACACTGGATCCATAAAACTATAAAGGAGGAGGGAAGCTATAACAAGTGGGCCTGAGAAAGGGCAAGGAAAGAATAGGAATCCATTAGTTGAGGTTCAAAGCTAGAATAAAACAAGACATTTCTAAGATATTCAACAATTAACAAAAGCCCCAACCCTGAAAGGACATACAATAACAACAAGAGAAGCACTTAGCTCTGGTAGACTTGGCCCTCCTCCTCTTCTCCTTATGGAACCAGCAGGGTACATCTAAATGGCCTCACCAGTTTGTGGGTAGATCTTTTATACCCTTAAAAAAGCAGGAAGCAACCAGAGTCAATCTGGCCAAATGAACCTGCATTGGTAAATACTCTACTTAAGCCTTAGCTGCCTGTGACAATCAAGTCCCAGCTTCAGCTTTGTTACCTTTTAAAGGGAAAAAAGTAGCCTAACCCATATTAGTGGAGTGAGGGAACCCTGGTAGAAGGTGATCCTACAGAAGCCTTCTTCACTTTCTCTATGACTTTGATTTTTTTCTTTGCAATTACTAGCTTAGATATAATGCCTAGAATGTCATAGCTGCTTAATGAATGTTAAAGACTAGAAAGCAATGAAGCTTCCAAACAGTTTACTGTTTACCTCTCGCTCTCATCATATGAACAGCTCATCTTTTTTGATCATTCATTTCTTTCATGCCATCCTTTATAACCTTAGAACATATATTAATCAAATAAGAGAATTACAAGTATAGTTAGACAGATAACCAACTTAACGTTTAAGAAAAAGATTCAAAATGTTTAGAAAAAAAGCAACTAAATTGACCAATGAAGCTGTACAGAGATCTTACCGATAAGTTAAAACCTAGGAATTTTCCAGTGGTATTTGCTAAGATTCTGTCTTTGGTCCTAGATGGTTATAGATTTTTACCAGTGACTTAGATAAAGGCATAGAGAGAAATGATCAAATTTTTGGATGCTGCAAAACTATGCAGAATAGCTTATTATATGATAGATGATGGAACTTGAATCCAAAAATATCCTAAAAGGCTGACATTACAAAAAAGAAATTTGATAGCAAGAAATATAAACTTTTATGGCTAGGTTAAAAAAAAAAGTCAAATGCATAGGTGCAAAAAACAGGAATTCAAAGGAGAAAGACCCGGAAGTTTTTGTTAACCATTGTAGGAGAGGAAGCATCATGTAATGGTCAGAGTGATGATTTGGGGGTCTTGAAGACCTGGGTTCAAGTTTTTACTGATACATACAGGCTTTGTAACCTGGGACAAGTTGCTTAAGCCCTCAGGGCCCCAGGCAGCATTCCAAAACTAAAACTGCAGTTCAGATGCAAACCAGCATAAATAGAAGAAGTTACCTCGCCAAGTGTTCCCAACACCAATGAAATCACTGATGTGAAACGTCCAACCCTGCGCGCGCGCGCACACACACACACACACTCACACACACACACACACACACACACACACACACACAAACACACACACCCTAATATAAACATAGGCTGCATTACTAGAACTATAGCATCAAGACTAAAGGAGATGGGGCAGCTAGGGGGCACAGTGAGTAGAGCACCGACCCTAGAGTCAGGAAGATCTTAGCTCAAATACGGCCTCAGACACTTGACACATTTACCAGCTGTGTGACCTTGGGCAATCAATCACTTAACTCAATTGCCCTGCCTTCCCCCCCATCCAAAAAAAAAAAAGAATAAAGGAGGTAAGAGTTACACTGATCAAATTATACTCTAGAATGTGTTCAATTCTAGGTTCCCCATTTTTAGTGGGGTATTTATGGACTGGTATATATCCAGAGAAAAGTAAGGGGTCTGGAAATCATGTTGCTTAAAGAAGGACTGAAGGAACTGAAAAAAAGAAGCCAGAAAGAAGAAAACAAGAGGAAAATATGACAACCCTAAACATCTCAAGGCAGATCTAGAACCAATGGGTAGAAATTACAGATAGATTCTGACTCAATACATGGAAGAATTTTCTTACAATGAGACAATCAAAAAACAGAAGTGGTTTACTTGGGAGTGGTTAGCATTAGCTCCCTGTCAAAAATTTAGATAGAAAAGGCGTTGAGCATGTCAGGAACAGTGAACAAGTGATTTTTGCCCTGGACTGCAGCAAGAATTGTACAGTAGATAGAATACTAGACTTGCAGTCAGAATAGAGCTATGTTCTAGTTCCAGCTTGCTCATCTATAAAACAAGAGAATTAGAATAAAAGATCTTTAAAGTCACTTCCAGCCCTAAAACTGAACTGAATTTCATTCTCTTCTTTTCTATGTCAGAAAAGATGGCATCTAAAATCCTTTTCTAATTCTTTCATTCTTTAAAAAATAATTATGTAAAATAATTTCCATGATGCTAACTACAAGTTTTGACAAGCTTCAAACTAATTTCTGAATAAGCTGAACTGATTTTACAGACAATTTAAAATTAAGATGCATGGTCATATAATAATATGCAGAATAAGAAAAAACAGTCTTACAATTTTTACATACATCCACAAATTGCTAGGAAAAAAAACCCTAAGAAATAGAGGAAAAAACTGTCATTCTACCAATGCAAAAATATTTACATAACAAAAGGAAGCTTAAAGTAACAATAAAATAATCACCATTGAAATAGTCAAGATTTTTTAAAAGTTCTTCCATATAGGGTTGATAGATCCTACAGCAGAAAAGTAAATCAACTGTTACATAAAATACTATCCAAATAAATACAGTAAACATGCACGACCAACACCACTATCCAACAGTTGCATGGTAAGGTAAATACTAAACTACAAAAACTTCCAAACCATTCCTCTAATGCCACAAAAAGCCTGAGGCCAGGCACACTAAGGAATTTAGATCCAGAGAATCTGTTTATCTTTGAAAAAATATTCCTATTCTGTTCTGCACAAGTCTCACTACCATGAAAATGAATATAAAATGAAGAACTGACAAATATTGTTATGATGTTTGATGTTACATTATCATATTGTACTTTCTCTTAGGCACATACTAATATTTACTTTTACCCAAATCTCTTCATTCCAATGCAAAATTTCCCAGTGTTATGAATGACCTTGACAAAATTCTAGAAAAAGTACCTCAGGACCTGCGGCTGTAAAGTTATTTTAGAATTAGCTCTGAATAATTGTCCCACAATATGAGTTTCTTGATTAATTGCTTAAGATAAGGTCTCATTTTCCTTGCTGGCCTCCAGTGGCTCCCCCTACTTCCCATAATCACTTTTGTCTCATTCTTTGGTACACTGGAAGACTAAGAGAAAAATCTGAGATAGGCAATTCCATTACTTGAGGATTAGCTAAGAGATAACCCTTTGTATTCCATTACTGACCATTATTTGAGTAATTATTCAATCAAGTTTTATACATTTGAAAGATGCACTAATTGTTTTCTAAAGCTAAGTCTAGCTGTATAACAACCTGAAAAAAGTATGTCCTTTAACAATGTAAAACGACATTTAGGTTACAAAAGAAATAAAAGTAGTAATTTTTTATTTAGTTCTATATTACTTTTTAAATTTAAGGAAAAAAAGTAAAAACCAAACTAAGCATGATTAGTAGATTGCTATAGGTTTCACTGCCTAACTAGAAAGGTGGGACTCTATTTTGACTGTATATATGCTTTATGAGGGTGATATTTCTGCATAATATAGACAGAAAACTGGCAAGAGACTGCACAAAATTACTATTCAGCCACCTGAATTTTGGCAGAATTCCAGGATGTATATCCAGGAAGCAAGAAATAGACTGAAAGAAGAAAACTGGCAACCATGCCTAAACAAGTTAATTTTCATAATTTTTTAAAAACAAAAAATAAAACTGACATTTAAAAGTCCCAAATATTTAAATGAATAATTACGTAATGTCTTATTTCCCCCTTATAGAATCACAGATCGAGAGATAGAAAGGTGCTGCGAGACCATCTAGTCGGATCCCTTCATTTTAAAGATGTGGAAACTGAGGCCTAGAGAAGTTAAATGATTTATCTTAGCCTATGCGTATACTAAGTGGTAGGGACAGGATCCAAACTTAGATCCCGTGACTCCAATTTTAGCCCTCTTGTAAAGATAGTACCAAACTCATCAGCTGTTGCTTTGAAGTGTACTACAGAAGACTGAAAATTGACATGACTAAAATCTTCAACATTCAAAAACCTTTTCAATTCTATTCCATTCAAAAGATTTTTTTTCAAGTACTTACTATGATCAGAGTACTACATTAGGCCTGGTGATACAAACACAGAAACAAAACAGTTCCTGGCCTCAAGTAGTTACATTCTATTTGGAGGATTTAACCTGCATACAGATTAATAAATAGAAAGGAGGAAAGGGGAAAGGGCTGTTAATGCATCATAAGTTTATAGGGGAGAAGGCTTACAGAAGATATCTAATTTTAATCCTTTCATTTTCCAAATGAGGAAATTGAGGTCCAGAAAGGTAAGTGATTTGCCCAAGAGGTATATAAGAGAAAGAAGGAAAGCAATGTGGACTCCATCCCTCCCCGCTAAAAAAGTAGGGATAAAAAATGTGATGCTGTTTTAGGACAAAATCTTGGCCCACGTAAAAAAAACTGATCAAAATTCCAAAATTGCATTATGTTATTTGGGCCTAAGTCTCCCACCACATATGTTTTTACAACAGATATACATATCTAATTACATTTTACTTAAGGTTAAAAAAAAAACCAACCTATGTTGTAATCTTAGCTCAATTATTGAGCAGGATGGGCCCGTTACAAAACTAACTGGGTACAATATAGTACAGAATTATAGTCTAGTAAAATAATTAATTTGATGAAAGTGACTGTACCAACCTCACTCCTTTTATGTATATAGTTAGTCAATAAACATTTCTTAAGTGCCTACTATGTTCCAGGCACTGTCACATCTAGAGATATCTAGTATATGTATCTAGGGATAGAGAGGCAAAAGACAGTCTCTGATCTCAAGGAGGTCACAATCTAATGGGAGAGATAATATGCAAACAAATATGTACAAACAAGCTATATCCAAGATAAACAGGAATTAACAGAGGGGAAGACACTGGAATTAAGAGGGGCTAGGAAAAATTTCCTAGAAGATGAAATTTTAGTTAGCATTTGAAGGAAGCTAGTGAAGTCAAGAGGCAGAGATTAGGAGGGAAAACATTCCCGGCACAGGGGACAGGCACAGAAAAGGCCTAGGGCAGAGAGAGTACCTTATTCATAGAACAGCCAGAAGGCCAGTGTCACAGGATTGAAGAGTTCATGGCAGGGTGTAAGAAGATGGAGGGGAGGGGAAGAGAGAGGAATAAGTTATTAGGGGCTTTGAATGCCAGAGTATTTTGTATTTGATCCTGGAGGAAACAATGAACCACTGAAGTTTATTGTGTAGAAGGGTGACATGGTTGGACCTGTGATTCAGGAAAATCACTCTAGAAGCTGAATGGAGGATGAATTGGAGTGAAGAGAGACTTGAGGAAGGCAGACTCACCAAGCAATCTATTGCAATAATCCAGGTGTGAGGTGATGAGGCCTGCTTGCACCACAGTGCTATTGCCACTTAGTAGGAGAGAGAAGGGGTATATTCAAGAGATGTTGCAAAGGTGAAACCATGACACATGTGCGTACATTCATTTTTCCCTCCACATATGGCTTATGGAATCAGTCTAATAGTCATATTTAGAGGGTGGGGTGTGTGTGTGTGTATCAGTGGTCCATGGGAATGTCACTCTGCTTTCCTGTTCCTCTTCATTCCATTCCTTGTCTTTCTATGTCATTAGTTTCCCTAAACACAGTATAACAGCAGGGATCATATTCCATATTTTTATGTCCTACCTCTATTATAACAAAATATGACCTTTATAATTAATATATAGAAAGAAAGGGAAATTATCTTGCCCAGTTTCTCTCAACCAAAAGCTATGTTCTGCAGTACAATTATTAACATAATTAATTTAAGAGTACCATGGGGTGATTTTTCTCCTTCATTCATTTTAATCCTTAAAACACAACAGATTGTATCCACAAGTAAACTATGATTCAAAAATCCTGGAAAATCAAGGAACAGCAACCATTTGTTGCTAGACTATAAAGTACATGGAAAGGAATAAGGTGTAAGAAGAATCAGAAAGTAAGAATGGACCTGGTTATGAAGAACTTCACACACTAAATGGTGGAGCTTGTGTTTTACCTTGGAAAGAATTGGGAGCCACTGGGGTTCACTGAACAAAGGGGTGACATGGTTGGGCACAGGATTTAGAAAAATTACTTTGGCTTCCGAGTAAAGGACGGGTTGGAATGGAGAAAGACAAAGCCGAAAGAACAATAAGAAAGCCTCTGTGGAAATACAGTGGTTAGCTAAACTTCTTTCTGTCCTCAATGCTGAAAGACTGATGAAATATCAGCCACTGCTTTTGTTATAGGAAAGTCAAGAGAGAGAATATATATATGAGAAGAGTTGCAAAAGGAGAAAAAGAGAGATTTAGCAATGGACTGGATATGTGGAGCAAGCAAGATTGAACAATCAAAGATGACACTGAGGTTGTGAGTCTAGGTGATTTGGAGGACTGCAGCTCCACCCCTCCACACACACCAAAATAGAGAAATTTTCAAAAGGAAAGGGGGTAGGGAAGGCAGGGAGAGAGAAAATGAATTATGTTTTGGGTATGCTGAATATTAGATGTCTATAGGACATTCAGCTTGAGATGTCCAAGAGGTAGTTGGGTTACAGTAACTCAAAAAAGAGGTTAGGGCTAAATATATAGCTCTGGGAATTAATTACCTGCAAAAAGATGATAACTGCAATCATGAAAATTGATGAGATCACCAAATGAGAAAGTTGTTATTCAGTCATGTCCAATTCTTCATGACCACTATGGACCATAGCACAGTAGGTACTTCTGTCCTCCACTATCTCTTGAAGTCTGTCCAAGTTCATGTTCCCTATTTCCATGACACTATCTATTTCATCCTCTGCTTTCCCCTTTTCCTTTTGCCATCAATTTTTCCTGAACATCAGGTTCTTTTCCAATGAGTCCTGTGTTCTCATTCTGTGGTCAAAGCATAAGCTTCTGCTTTAGCATTTGACTTTAGAGTGAATAGCTTGAATTAATTTTTTTAAGTACTGACTGATTTGATTTTTTTGCTGTCCAAGGGACTCTCAAAAGTGTTCCCCAGCACCACAATTCGAAAGCACAAATTCTGCAGCACTCACCTTTCGTTATAAACTCTCACAGCCATACATTGCTAATGGAAAAACTATAGTTTTGACAATATGGACCTTTGTCAGCAAAGTGATAGCTCTGCTTTTTAGTTTGCAGTCCAGATTTGTCATAGCTTTCCTTTCAAGGAGTAAGCATCTTTTAATTTCACAGCTGCAGTCACCATCTGCAGTGATCTTTGAGCCCAAAAATATAAAATCTGACACTGCTTCCATTTCTTCTCCATTTGTCAGGAACTGATGGAACCAGTTGCCAAAATCTTAGTTTTTTTTTTTTAATGTTAATCTTCAAGCTAGCTTTTACACTCTCCTCTTTCACCCTCATCAAAAGAGTTCTTAATTTCTCTGTACTTTCTCCATTAAAGTGGTATCATGTGATATCTGAGATTGTTGATATTTCTCCTGGCAACCTTAATTCCAGTTTTTGATTTATTTAGACTAGCATTTCACATGATGTACTCTGCATTAAAGTTAAATAAATAAGCTGACAACATACAGCCATCTTAAATCATTCAATTATTCCATATTTGGTTCTAATTGTTGCTTGTTATCCCACATACAGGTTCCTCAGAAGACAAGTAAGGTGATCTGGTACTCCCATCTTTCTCAGGACAACATCTTGTTGTGGTCCACATAGTTAAAGGCTTTAGGATAGTCAAAGAAACAGAAGTAGATGTTTTTCTGGAACTCCCTTGCTTTCTCCATATTCCAGGGAATGCTGGCAATTTGGTCTCTAGTTCTTCTGCCTCTTCGAACACCAGCCTGCTCTTCTGTTAATTATTGGTTCACATATTGCTAAAGCCTAGCTTACAGAATCTTAAGCATAACCTTGCTGGTATGTGAAATCAGTGCAACTGTTGGGTAATTTGAATATTCCTTGGTGAGAAAGAACAGAACAAAAAGAGAAGAGGGCCCAGGACAGAGGGTTGGAGATAACCATAGTTGTCAGATATGATGTGGATGAAGAACCAGCAAAAGAGACAGAAAAGAAGTGGTCAGAGAAAAGGAAAAATGGAAGAGAGTGAATGAAAAAGTAAAAGACAATGAATGAAAATCCTGGAAGAACAAAGTGTTGAGGAGATAATCATAAGTTACAATAGCATTATGTGTAATGAAGAAATAATGGAAACTTTCCAAGTGAGGTCAACAATGAAGCAAGGATTCCCATTGTCATCACTGTTGCCTGACACACAAAAAACCCCATAATCTTGGAGTTAATGTAGCAAGACATACAAAGGATTTACATAAATATGAGTATAAAACAATTTTCTCAGAAATAAAGGAAGATATACGAACAAATAGAAGTTCGGTGTTCATGGATAAGTTCAACCTACATAAGAAAAATTATGATACTTCCCTATTTAATCTATAGACTTATGACTTTATAGTAATCGATTTACTAAGTGGATATTTCATCGAAGTATTACTAAGCTTTATGGCATAATTAATATGAAGAATTCAGAGAAACATGGAAAGATGAAATAGTTCAAAGTGAAGCAAGCACAGCAAAAATAATATGCACAATGACTACATTACTGTAAATAAAGTCAATAATGAGTCAATCAGTTAGTCAGTCAACTAGCATTTATTAAGTACCAATTGTGTACCAGGCATCAGGGATAAAATGAAAGGCAAAAAAAGTCTCTGCCCTCAAGCAGTTTATATTCACCTGGGAGATACAACATGTATACAGAGAAATAAATATAAAGTGATTTTGGGGGAAGGAAGCTACCTAATACTTGGAGGAAACCAGCAGAGGTCTGTGCAGCACTTCTTAAACTGTGGATCATGATCCCATGCTACTGCAAAAAAAAAAAAGGCAACAGTAAAAGGTTTCTGAATGCTTAACGACCAAAAATTAATAAAAAAAAAAAATCAAGTGCATAATGAATCCAAGGTGTTTCTAGCAGCACTTGCCCATGTTGCATCAGGTAACTTCAATGTAGCCTTCATTCTGAACACAAAGCATACACACTCTGCATTATGCATGCTCTCAGGCTATGCAATGCCAACAAACACCGCTGAAACACGAAAAGGAGTCACAAGTGGAAAATGTTAAAGAAGCCCTGGATTAAAAGGAGATGGCGGGGGGCGGAGCCAAGATGGCACCAAGTCCCTCCAAAAACCTATACAAAAATGGCTCTGAACCAATTCTAGAACTGCAGAACCCACAAAATGGCAGAGGGAAGCAGGGCTCCAGCCCAGGACAGCCTGGATGGTCTCTGGGTAAGGTCTGTCCCGCACGGAGCTCCCAGCTCCCAGCTGAGGGGAGGGGAGCGGAGCTGAGCCCAGCAGAGCCCAGCATGCATGGCACGGGCCGACCAGACCAGGAGCAGAGCAGAGAGTGCCCTAGCATCCTGATTTACTGAGCTGAGGCATTTACCAGACCTCACAACCCACAAACAGGAGACAACAGAGAAGGTTAGTGGGAAAAGCTGCCGGACTGAGTTTGCGGTTCAGCCACTGCCCCTGGGGCAGCAGAGGTGGGGCAGCTTTAGAAATGCAGTTGCTTCTGGCCCCAGGCCCACCTGGTGGGAGGAATTAAGTGGCAGATCAGAGCAGGAGTGAAGAGCCTGCTGAAGATCTAAGTCCAGTCCTGGTTGGGGGTTCTTGGGGAAGGAGGAGTGCTGGTGAGGCAACGCATCCGCCCAAGCGTGGAACATAGAACTCTTTAGTCACACCCCGTTGAAAAACTCAAGGGTTAAGTAAGTTGTCTGGGAACATGGCCAGACGGCAAAAACACACCCAGATTCAGTTTCAGACCCTGGAGTCCTTCTTTGGTGACAAAGAAGACCAAAACACACAGTCAGAAGAAGTTAAAGTCGT
>JAQQSZ010015914.1:0-11159 GCA_028646595.1 Phalanger gymnotis | reverse complement strand
TCTCATGCTACTTTGTCCCCATTGCCATAAATGGAGATATTAAAATAAATAATTTTGACATACCCTCAGGGTAAAAACCAAGATCAATTCCTCAGTCCAAACTCCTTTCTCTCCCTCCTCCTAAACCCCCAGCACTTGAGTTCCTTTTGGTCTAATTCTGGTCCATAATCTTATCTATTTTTTCAATTTGTCTAATGTGATTCTATAATCACATGACTGTCAAATTAACTTGAGTTGTGTAATCATCTGGTTCTGTGCTGCTCTGGACTATAGATATGTGTCACATCAAAGAGAGCATCTGAGAAATAATGATGCATATGGTCTAGCACTGTATTTCTGATGTTCTATGACTAAGTTCAGTCCCTTAACCTGGGAAATGTACACCCAGGTATCTGCAACCACAAACAGCTCTTTCACCTTTTCCTCAATAAATATCAAACTTCATGTTAAATCACAATTCTCTCACCCTTCAAACAATTGCATCTACTTCACTCCTTGAACCTTAAGATCCTAACCATATAGATCTAGGTTAACACTTCAGTGGAGCCAGAGATGGATCAATTCTGATCACTATTCTCAAGAAGCTTAGAGTTAATGGGAGAGATAAAACCTGAATAAGGCCTTTTATACTGTGGGTACTCAGCAAACACATTTTAAATGAGTGGAAGACTGAATGGATAAAACCATTTTAAAACTAGTTTTGAAAGAGTATCTACATTTCAGATATCAGAAGAAATCAGGAATCCTGGATAGGTAAGTTAAAAGAACTAACAATCAGAACACAGGGATGTTAACTGAAACTGACATAATGAGTGCTTAAGGTTGAGGTTCCTTAAATATCTCCTCATGATATAGGATCTCATAAATAGAAATCCTTCTAACCAAACTTATTGCTAAACATAGATTCCCTCTATTGTGTGATGTAAAACTTATCCTCAAGATTTTGATTGAAGAACCCCACCTAAACCCCCCAGTGTTATGGAAGCCACTACCTCTCAAGTTATCCAATTCTACTTTTGGATAATTCTAAATATTTTGTTACAATTAATGTTATGATGGAGTCAAAGAAATGAGGATATCCACATGTCTAAACTTCTTGATGGATTAAAATTGTCATTTATTCACCTTCCCACTCCATGAAAAATTAAAGAGAAGAAAAGCAAAAAATTAAAAATAAAGAAAAACAAAAGAAGTATTGACAAATTGTATGAATTGGAGACACTATAACTGCAACCACTGCCTTTGGAGCTCTATTGTCTTCTTGCCCTAAAATTCTCTAGATTGCATATACTCTACCAATTCTAACCATGGCAGCTATCGTCCTTGGTAGTTCAACCATCCATAGTCTCTCATCTCCCTAACCATTAATTTCAAGGATATGTGCTACAAAGGTGTGCCACAACCTTATGGCCTTGTCTAGGTGGGAAAAGCCCAGTACTACTTTAAGCTCCACTGTGAAAGTTCCAGACAACTAATGGGAAAACTTCTGTACTATTAACTTAGCTCTCTGAGGAGATACATTATTCTCCATTTCCTCTGCCAAATAGGTACCAGGGAGTACCACTTAAACCCACATGAAGAGGTTGATTAAAATCCTCCTAGGTCCATGTTCCTACCACATATAATATCTGGGTAGAGAAAAATCCTTTTGGCTCCCTTGCCCCATACTAAGTTAGCTTCTTGCCTCCAATCCTGAAACAGAACAAAACCTAGGATATTCTCTGAGGGCACTTCATCAAAAGTAGTACTAATAACCTACCTCCACTTCCTCACCCCACAAATAAAAAGTCCAGGAATGCTGCACTCCTTTGCATTACCCCAAGTCTCTAATCTAACTCTTTCACCTCTTACTCCTGCCTAAGGTATACACTTTCTCCATCAGCAGAATATTCAACCTTCCATAGAGCTAAAGGAATTCTCTACTTCCCCTAACCTTCACCTAGCAAGTTATAGACTTGTTGCATGATGTCCTACCATTCAGTGTTAGTTTCAGCCCATACATAGGTCTTTACAATCAGTGTAAAACTGCCTCTCCTACTACTCTCATCCCTGAGTATCCCCCCTCCCAAAAAAAAAGAATAGTATTCAAGACCAGGGGAAAGATACAATAAAGTAATTTTATCACATTAAAGATCCTTTCGGATTAGATTAGGAAGACATGGGATATCCATTCTATCTAGTTTCTGTTAGGTGTACTCCAACATGGTTAGTAATCGGTCAACCCTGTATTGCAAGTTATGGTTCAGAAAGTCAATTCTTGCTTGACAACATAAAGCATTTTAGCCAACTCTTCACTTCCCAAGTTATTTTTTTTTCTCTTCTGAAATTCTTGACTTCATGGGCAAAAGGAGGAAATTACAACTTGAACTCCTATCATCTTCTATTTTTTGTCTAAGACTCCATAATTATTAATAATCTTTTTTGAGTTCCTTCTGGAAGTGTCATTTGTCCCTGTGGGAATCACCAGGAGTAGGTTGTTGTCATCTATTTTGAAAAGTCTTGGGAGGTGCTCTAATATTTTGGGTACATGTCCAAGAAGATAATAGAGTTTCCTATTGTCGTTATTGAGTTGATCTGTAACCCTGGACAAGGAATCAGTATTTACTGCTATGGTTTCTTTTTCCTCTGTGTCTTGTTGTTTGATGTCTTATCTGAGAATGGTCTATGCTTCTAACAAATTATTTTTGAGAGGACAAGCAGGTCCTTCCTTTTAAGAGTATTCAGCTCATTCTTTTTAAAGAATAGTTTCAAATCTTTTTTCATGCTCCAATTTTACAAGTTCCTTTTTCCTTTCCTGTCTTCTATTTATAACACTTTTCCATGTTCCATCACCCTGAGAGTTGTCTCCCCTCTTCTACCTCAGATCTATTCTTCCCTTCTGGAAGTCTTGCTTCTATTTTCTTTTAGGACTGTCTCTACCCTCTCTAAACACCTAGTCCTTGAAGAGGTGCTATTTTGGTATCTTACCTTTCTCTTGCCAGACAAATATTAGCTTCTCAACTGTGCCAGAAACAAACATAATATTTGCTGCAAGTCACTGCACAATTGCCTCTACAATCTATACTGTTTGAGCTTTGCATCCTTATTTCCTGAAACTACTTAGGGGTATCATCACCTTAACTCTAAATACCTGGCTAAAATTTTTATAACATATCATTAATTTCCAAGTAATTTAAGATATCTTAAAACCAATTTACTCTATCAATTTACTCAACATTCTATTTCTTCCTCTTACCTTTTCTCACTTATGTTTCTTTGTCTTGCCAGATGCTGTCTACTTATCCTTCTGGAGACTACATCTTCATGTTCCATTTCCTAATTCTCCTTAATTATTTTATATCTTTCTTAATTTTCTTTGATCTAGCTTTTCTTGCAACTAGTAAGTAAAATCTAGACTAGTCTCTGGGTCTGGGGATTTTTTCAAATTTTCTTTGGTTTCAAAAGGCTTATTATAAGGACCAAATAAACTAAAATATGTAAAATATTTTGCAAAGCTTAAAGAGCTTTATAAATGGTAGCTATCATCATTAATATTAAAATTCACAATAATTGTTAATAAAGTATAACAATAATAATAATTTCTCCACAAATTTGTCAAAATTTCTACCCCCCCCCAAAAAAAAAACTTTGACTTACTTCATTAATCCAAACCCCTAAGACTCAACTACATGATTTTGTATTCCTAACTTGGGGCAAGTCCTTCTCTTTCCCTCACACTTTATCCCAAAATCTATGTCAAAGGAAATGGAAAAGGAAAAGAATCTTCAGTGAAGTAGGATCTCATTCCTTCTCTTCCTTCCCTTTATATCTGTCTTTCCTACATAGTTTGTAAATAACTAACCCCTAACCTTTCCTTGCTTTGAGGGACCTGGTCTTGTATATTCATATCACTAAAGGTTAGCTAGTGAGAAGTATTACTTAATCATTACCTATGAATTCAGAGAAGGATAGAATTATAAGAGAAAGATTAAAGATACTCCCTATTTTCAGGGAATAATATTAAAAGCTTCCCAGAAATAGGGAAATCTGCAAAGACTGTACTTTTCTCTTTTAGTTAGAGAAAAATCTTCAATTTAGGGATGAACCATAAACTAATACCAATATATTAACACTTAGGAGATTATAGTCCCTTGGTGGGAAAAAAATTGAAAAATATTTGAAAAAGTATGAGCTTTGGAGAGAAATATAAATTTTGTTTTTATCTACATATATGAGTTGTCAAGCACTGCTGATATTCAAGAGTCTAATCATTAATTATATGGATTGTTAAGTTCAGTGATAATTTCTCACTCTACTTAAACTCAAACAGGAATTTCAGTCACAATCATTTCCTAAGCATGCTAACTGAGCCATGTTGGAATTCAGTGGCAATGTACAGATTTCCATTTGGATTAAAACCTGTGAAGTCTCCCCCACTGTAATGATCTTCTACTTACAGTACTTTTTAACACATCACATACCTATGTCTCTGCAAAGCTTATTTATTTTTAAACATCCAGGTACACAATATACCATATACTTCAGTGGATCTATAATGTCCATTTATGTGCATACTCCAGCTATCCTTACAGATCAAATGCCAGCCTCGTTTTTTCCTCCTAAGGTGTTTTTTTACATGGCTTCCCAACAATTTTTCATATAAAATCTACACAATGTGCTAGAGAATATATAGACCTCTTTTAACATTCAATGAGTAGCAGTGAAACTCAGGCAGTCCATCTATTATCCCTTGTTTTTGCTATATGAACTTTCTTTCCCCATTGTACATTTTGTGAAAGAAAGTATTTGTTAAATGTTAAAACACTATATAAATGCAAGGGATTTTTTTTTTTGCTTTGGCAATAATGTAGATAATGAAGATGTTGATGATAAGGACAATGATAGTAATATTTTATATCACTTTTCATGTACAAATCTTTATTAGAAATATGTTGTACCCCACCTATGCCTACTATTCTTTTCATTGTCTTTTTGATAAGCAACAATTTTTATTCTTCAGAAATAGTCATGTTCCATAGTTCATAGACCTATACCATTACTATAAGAATATTGTTATAAAATGTATATTTTCACTTGAAGGAGTAGGGTGGAATGGTTAATAGCATTGTACAATTTCCCAAATGTGGAAAATGTTGTATTTAAATGATCTACTAATGCTCTTTTTTAAAAAATGACTTCTTGGAAGGGTATGTGTTTTGTTTTAGAGATTTTGCTGCAGAATATCTGAGTGCACGTACCTTTAAGAGTGAAATAATCTTCTCTCAGTGTATTACCATGCTCTTATTTGGCTCTGTAATTTTTCTTATTTGAATTCAACTTTGTGTGATATCTATAATATCATTCCCACTTTTCTTGATTTGGTAGTAGCATGCTAAAATTTAAACCATTCTTTAATTTTCAATCTCAACCGGTCTTTATGAATTAAATGTGTATCTTGTAAAAATATATTATTAGATTTTGCTCTTAATCCATCCTATACTTCTTTTGCATTATACTAGAATAGTTAGCTAATCTGCACTTTTTTTTTCTTCAGTCCTTCCCTTAGAAGGGAAGGCATATTTTCCAAAGAATAGTGTAGTGGACAGTTTTAGACCTGGAGTTAGCAAAAAAATAAATTTGAATCTTCCCTTAGTACTCGAATTTTCAGTGACCCTGGGCAAATCACTTAACCTCCAAGTTTCTATTTTCCTCATCTATAAAATGAGGTTGCCAAGATGACCTCCAAGGTCCAATCTACTTCCAAATCTGTGAACTTATATTCAATACTTATCACATCTATTCCACTCAAAGTTCTTCTCATGTTAATGATAATATTTTATTGTTCAGTCTTTTTTTTAGTTGTATCCAACTCTTTGTGACCCCATTGATATTTTCTTGGCAAAGATACTGGGATGGTTTGTCATTTCCTTCTCCAGCTCATTTTAGAGATGGAGAAACTGAGACAAACAGGATTAAGTAATTTGCCCAGAGTTACATAGCTAGTAAACATCTGAGGCCAGATTGGAACTCAGGAAAATGAGTTTCTTTGACTTCAGGCCCAGTGTTCTATGCACTTTTCCACCTAGCTGCCTTTTTTCATGACCTCATTCAGGTTTTCTTGGCAAAGATACTGGAATAGTTTGCTATTTCATTCTCTAGCTCATTTGGTAATTATGTAGGTCTCTTTGCTTTAGAATTAATCTGTTCCTTTGCTCTCTTCCTTGCTCCATCTCAACCTCAACATTTCACTAAAATATCCTTCTGAAATGTTAGATAATTTAGCCAAAATAATATTCAGAGAACACTCATTTTAGATTAAATTGTTTTAATACTTATCAATTAGCCAAGAGGCTTTTTTTGATATTACAAGACATCCTTGAAGTGGATCTGCATCTCCAGGAACTTTTCATCATTTCTATTTGCTTCTCAAATATCTATTATCAATCTTCATGAAGCACACTTAGGTTTTTTGTTTGGTATCTAGGTTGAGTTTAGATGATTTGTACAAGGTCATACAAATGGTGAATGTCAGAAAGATCTAACTAAGTATATCCTACTTGCTCATTCTTTCAAGACATCACAGTGCCTCTGTGGTTTCATTTATAAAAGGTAACATTGACAGCTTGCCAGGGGTACAAGGGAAAGCCTAATTTTTCACATAGTTTCATGATTCTTTATTTTAAAAGCCAACTATATTTTCATTGTTTTAATATTGCTTTATAATGCATGCAAGAATTCCTGCTCAGATACTCAAGCTTTTTGTAATATATTTTACGCTGCTATTTTCCGCTCCCTAGTTGGGAGGCCAGAAGTTCCTTAACAGCCTTTTTGGCTTTACTTGAGTTATCTTTACCGTAGATCAAAGTAATATGTTCAACATATCTTGATTCTCAAATCACTGGGAGGCCTTGCTATCCTGTGATCAAATCATATTCAGTTTTGGTATAACCTACATAGAATAAATATTGCTACTGAAAGCAACTAGTTTTCTAAAGACCTATGAGATGTGACAGCATTCTGTTTAGCTGATAAATTGCAGCGTAGCAGGAAGGATGCTACAATGAGTATTGATTTCTTTTGTGCATAGAACTCATTTTGCCACAGCTTGTGAATTGGCCTCATGAGCTGACAATCCATTAAGGATCACTTTGTGTGTCTCTTCCTTCATTATTTCTTCTTTTACTGCTTTCTTCTTTACTGCCTTTAAAGCATATTGTCAAGAAGAAATAGGTAAGAGGGAAAACTCTAATAGTACTACAACAATTTGGTACCAAGTCAGTTACAACATTGGGGGCAAAGATTACTACAGAGTTAACTCTTAAGATAGCATTCTTTTTGATGTCCCAGAGAAGCTATTTCAAAATCTTAGAAGATAGATAAGCTAATGATTCTAATTCTTCTTAGACTGTAATGCTTTTGCTTTGATGCTCATCACCAAAGTCTTCAAAATTCCTGATTTCTATTGACATTGTTGCTATTTTATTTATTTCTCATTGTCAAATCAGACTTTTTACATATGTATAGACACCTTTCAAGTTTAACCCTATCTGCCTTTACTCTTGTTTACTTTTCCTTATCTTCCATGATCTTCATGATTTTATATCTCATCAAAGAGTTTGAGTGTTCTTTCTTTAAGTATTACATATTTCTTTATTATGTCAGAGTAATAGCAAAATAGATAAGATATAAATAGTGCATTTTAATGTCAAAGTTAACATCTTTTTGTCCCATTAAAAACTTTCCATCAAATAGAGAAGTATATGTGCACACACACAGACGTGTATGTGGGACTAGGTTATCTGTATACCATCTATGTTCCAAATATAAGCTGATATCCTCTCTGGAAGATAATATAACAAAAATAAAAGGATATCGCTCTACACTCTATGCTGTTAGGAAGAATTAGTGACTTCAAAAATCAAAGAAACCAAAGAAAAAGAGATATAAAGCTTCAATTGGAAAGGTGGTTGGGAGGGGAATCTGTGGCAGAGAAAGGGAGATGACCTTTTTCAGGATGATGAAGCATGGTAGAATTTGGTTTTTTTAAGATACTCTGAGGGTTAGAAAGCTTCTTGTCCCATTAAGAATATTATAATGGGGGTAGAGCCAAGATGGAGGCGTAAAAGCAGGGACTTGCTTGCGGTCTCCTCCAAACTCCTACAAATGCCTGTAAAATGACTCTAAACAAATTCTAAAGTAGCCACACCCACAAAATAACACAATGAAACATATTTCCAGCCTATGACAACCTGGATGTTCAATAGGAAGGATCTGTTGCACCAGTCTGAGAGAGAAGCATAGTCCAGGGCAAAACGTGCTGACACAGACCAGGTCCCAGCAAACCCAGAGCAAGACACAGGAGACTCAATCACTGGCAGTTGTAGTGGTTTCCAGACTTTTCAGACAACACATGGCAAAGACAACTTAGAAGGTCAGTAGGAAGGGTCTGTTGGACCTGGGTAAGAGAGGAGCACATACACCAGGGCAGTGGCAGCGTCTGCTTCCGGAACTCTCAGCCCACAGACAATGGGGGCAGCTGATCAAGGGGAATTGCAGGGATCACTTTGCTCGCACTGAAGTAGGAGTTTGTTGCTTTGCTTCTGCTTGCATCTGGGTCATAGTCCTGGGTTGTGCTCCTGGGGAAAGGAAAGGCTCTGGTGCGGTAGAGCTTTTGGCAGCAGTGGAGAGAGAGTCCTCCTCACTGTTCCAAGGCAGAAAACAGTGCTTGTAGTAATGCACAGAGAAGAACACAGGCCAGGAGAGGAGTAAACATCCCTCCTTTGACCACACCACCTTGGAAGAACTGAAAATTCACAGGTTTCTAGAAGTATCTCTGAAAACAGCTGTACAAAACCCCTGAAGCATGGGACAATGCATCCTCCACACTGGAAGCAGAGCCCTACCTTAACAAGGAGTTAAAAAGTCAAGTAATTGGCTGAGGAAATGTACAAACAGCAGAAAACGTCAGACTGTAGAATCTTACTTTGGTAAAAAAGAAGATCAAAATATACAACCAGAAGAAGACAACAAAGTCAAAGCTCATACAACCAAAGTCATCAAGAAAATTTGTCATGAATTTGTCTGAAGTCGTGGAAGAGCTCAAAAAAGGATTTTGCAAATCAAGTAAGAGAAGTAGAGGAAGAATTGAAAAGAGAAATGAGAGTGCTGCAAGAAAATCATGAAAAATGAGTCAACAGTTTGCTAAAGGATACCCAAAAAATACTGAAGAAAATATCACCTTACTTTATTAGACTAACCCAAATGACAAAAGAGGTCCAAAAAGCCAATGAGAAGACTGTCTTAAAAAGCAGAATGGGCCAAATGGAAAAGGAGATTCATGTTTCATCATCCTGAAGAAAATAATTCCTTGAAAATTAGTATGGAGCAAATAGAACCTAATGACTCTATGAGAAATCAAGAAATTATAAGACAAAATCAAAAGAATGAAAAAATAGAAGACAATGTTAAATATTGCATTGGAAAAACAGCTGACCTGGAAAATAGCCCTAGGGAAGATAATTCAAAAATTAGTGGGCTACCCAAAAGTCATGATCAAAAAAAGGTCTAGCCATCATATTTCAATAAATTATCAAGGAAAACTGCCCTGAAATTTTAGAGCCAGAGGGTAAAATAGAAATCAGTCACTTCCTGAAACAGATCCCAAAAGAAAAACTCTTAGAAATATTATAGCAAAATTCCAGAGTTCCCAGATCAAGGAGTAAATATTGCAAGCAGCCAGAAAGAAACAATGCAAGTTGTGGAAAACACAATCAGGATAACATAAGTTTTAGGAGCTTCTACATTAAGGTATCAAAGGGCTTGGAATATGATATTCCAGAGGTTAAAGGAGCTAGGATTAAAACCCAGAATCACCTACTCAGCAAAATTGAGTATAATCCTTCAGGGGAAAAATGGATATTCAATAAAGTAGAGGACTTTCAAGTATTCTTGATGAAAAGACCAGAGCTGAATAGAAGATTAGACTTTCATATACAAGACTTAAAAGAAGCATGAAAAAGTAAACAGGAAAGATAAATCATAAGACACTTATTAAATTTGAACTGTTTACATTCCTACATAGGAAGATGATATTTGTAACTCATGAGACCTTTCTCAATATAGATAGAGGGCACAGAGTGAGTTGAATATGAAGGGATGATATCTAAAAAATAAAATTAAGGGGTGAGAGAGGAATGTAACTGGGAAAAGGAGAAAGAATGAGGTAGAATAGGGTAAATTATCTCACATAAAAGAGGCAAGAGTGGAGGGGAAGAGAGAGAAGCTGAGGGGAAAAGAATGAGCCTTACTCGCAATAGATTTGGCTTAAGGAGGGAATAAAATACACACTCAATTGGGTATAGAAATCTATCTTACCCTACAGGAAAATAGGGGGAAAGAATGGGATAAGAGAGGGTGGATAAAAGAAGTGAGGGGAGATTGGGGGAGGGGTAATCAGGAGCAAACACTTTTGAGGAGATACAGGATCAAAGGAGAGAATAGAATAAATGGGGGAGCAGGATAGGATGGATGGAAATATAATTAGTCTTTGACAATGTGATTACTCTGGAGGTGTTTTGCATGACTGCATATGTGTAACCTGTATTGAATTGCTTGCCTTCTTGGTGCTAAATCTTGTGTTATCCTGATTGTGTTTCCACAATACTCAAATTGTTTCTTTCTGGCTACTTGCAATATTTTCTCCTTGACCTGGGAACTCTGGAATTTGGCTACAATTTATTCCTAGGAATTTTCTTTTGAGGATGTTAGTTTTATCTTCAGTGATGGTATGTTCACCCTTTTCATTTTTGATACTGGTAATTATGTTTTCTTCTTTCTTTTTTAAAAAAATTCTACAATGGTTAAAAATAATATTACAGTAGTAAGACCTACATTGCAAAAATATTTATAGCATCTCTTTTTTTTCTTTTTTATTATATTTTTATTTTTAGTTTGCAACAAACAGTTCTACATAATTTTGAGTTCCAGATTTTCTTCCCTCCCTCCCCACCTCCCTCCCCAAGAAGACATGGAATCCCATATAACTTCCAGGTATAACTTGGCATTGAATTAATTTACACACTAGTCAAGTTGTGGAGAAGAACCATGACCAATGGAATGACTCATGAGAAAGAAGAAACAGAATCAAAAAAAAAAAAACAAAAAAAACCCACAACCCAACA
>JAQQSZ010015913.1:0-11159 GCA_028646595.1 Phalanger gymnotis | reverse complement strand
AACCCATTTCAGGAGGACTGAGACAAAGAAAACCCAAAGCAGTGTGACAGAGGTATACTAGAGCCAGTTTGAACCAGCTGAAGAGACCTGGTTGTTAAATTTCAGTGTGAGCATTTACACCTTGGAAACTGGCAACTACTACAGGTCAAGGATCATTTTATTGCTTTATTGATTGTCTAGAATTTAAAAAGTGATGGAAAAGTTAATAATGCTGCTTAAATGTCAAAATATGTTGTACATTATTATCCTTTTTTTGGTCAGAGAGCTGGTCATTAGTCATTTACCAGCACATCTCTGAGAATGAGTTTCACTCACTGCAGCCTTTCAGAGAATACAAAATGCTTTGAGTGAGTCTCCCATATGTATTAATCTAAGAAAGCATAAATTGAAGCCCAGGGAACATGCATTGTCTTTTCCCATCTGCATTCCTGACCTTTAACAGGCATATATGGTCAAGATTCAGTTTCTCTTAGACAGGAAAAACCCCAAACCATTGAAATCCATCTTACCCTCTTGTCTAGGGTCCTGTGCTTTGCTACCTAGCTTCATGCTAACTAGAGCAAAAAAAAAAAAAAAGGAACTTTTGCTATCATTTAGTCCAACCACACTTATATTAGTGATAAGGAAATTGTCAGAAAGGTCAAGTAACTTGTTGATGCCACCATAAAATAAGAGAATCAGGATTTAAACCCATATTCTCCAGGTTCCAATCCAGTGATTCTGCCACCACACTGCAATGCCCTTACCTCATGTAAGTGACCTACCGTGGTGGATATAGCCTCGGACTTAGAGAGGAGAAGTCGTCCAAACTCTGCCTTAGCTGCTTACTGGCTGTGTGACCTAGGGCAAACCTCTCTGACTCAGTTTTCTCATCTGTAAATTGGAGATGATAATAGCACCTACCTTATATCCAAATGAAATAATGTATACGAAGCACTTTACAAACCTTAAAATGCGATGTACAAATTAGTGGCAGTAATAGCTAATGTGTGTCTTTAGTGCTTTAAGTTTTGCAAAGCACTTAACATGCATTATCCGATTTGATCCTCATAACAGTCCTGGGAGGTAGGTGCTATTATCACCCCCCATTTTACAAATGAGGAAACTGAGGCTGAGACAGGTTTTTGTGATTTGCCCAGGGTCACACGGCTGTCTGAGGCATGATTTGAACTCAGGTCTTCTTGAACCCAAGTCCAGTGGTCTATGCTGGAACTCTTTGATACATATAATTTTGCAGAGTCTTTGAGTTGGAAAGTGTGGTCCAATATGCACCTGCACAAAATCCCATCCATAACTTACAAGTGGCCTCCCAGATTTTGCTTGAAGGGTCGATCGTTAGTCACTAGATATTCGTTAAGCACTATTGTCCATGCACCCATTCTACTTTGTAACAGCTCTCATTGCTAGAATTTTTCCCCTAAACTGTACCCTAAATATGCCTCTTTCCAACCTCTCCCCCTTCAAAGCTCCTAGCTCCATATTCCTAGGCCAAGCAAAACTACTGTAAATACGCTTTCCATTTGACCATTTTTCAGATGTGTGCTCTACACTACCAGGGCAGTTCCCTGGAAACTCACCTGAATATTTCAAGTGTTCCAGGCTCAGTCCTTCAGGCTGCTCACCTAAGCTCCAGAGCATCCCAGGAAGGAGACCACTAGGGCTCCATCTTACGGTTATTGCCTCAAGAACACAACATTCCTCTATGTGCTCTCCCATCTCCTCAGTCAGAGGGTACTGTGACCCCAAGGCACACTCAGGCAAATTGTCCTGAGTACAACAGAACCTGCTTTCGAAGTAAAACAATTCGACATCAGAACTGGAAGGCATCTCAGAGCCTGGGTGTCAAAGAAAGGCATCCCTGCATCAAACAGTGTCAACATGGAGACATTCATCTGCTTCCTGGAGCAGTGCAGTTTATCACAAAGGATTCTAGACGTGCATCTTTGAATGAAGGATCAACTCTGACCTCTGACACTAGCTGTGCACTGTTACACATATTATCAGTAAAAATGGCAATGACACCATAAGCTTCCCCTACCTCATAATATCATTTGGGGAAGTGAATAACATATTATTAGTGGACAGCTAAGTGGGGCACAGTGGATGGAGAGCCAGGACTGGAGTCAGGAAGACTCATCTTCCTGAGTTCAAATCCAGCCTCAGATATTTACTGTAACAATGATGTTGCCAGCAGCTGCTGTGGCTGTGCAAGGCCAATAATACCAAAACATAGAAGGGCTGCCAGAAAAGGTACTTTGATCTGCTTTTCTAAGGAAAGCAACTTTAAGGGGTTAACAATCTCACTTTAATCAAACATATATACATATGTGTGTGTATGTATATGTATATGTATGTATGTATATATGTGTGTGTGTGTGTGTGTAATTCACTTAGTTCAGGGGGAAAAGCCAGCACCCTGAACTTCAGAGCAAATACAAACAGAAATTACAAACAGAAAATATCAACAGACCAAATAACACAAACCAATAGACAGATTTCTAGCTTTCTGTCCAACATCTCAGTACACAGTTACCAGGGAAGCACCAGCACCTGGGTTTTCAATGGCTACCCAGAGTTTCATTTAGTCAAATCACAAGACACTCTTCCAGCTAGTGAGAGCCCCAAACAAAATGCTAACCTCTGGGGTTACATACCCTTCTTAGGTCCCCCAAAGGCTTTACAGCTAATCAGCAAAAGGGTGTGGGCCTGGGACTTTGTACCTAGTAAGACTCAATCAAAGGCACTTGATTACTTTAGCACTCTAAAAGAGAAAATAGTAAAAGAAAAAAGTCCCACCTCAATCACCGATACACTTAGTAGCTGTGTGAGCCTGGACAAGTCATTTAACCCTGTTTGCCTCTGTTTCATCACCTGTAAAATGAGCCGGAGGAGGAAATGGCAAATCACTCCAATGTCTTTGCCAAGAAAACCCCAAATGGGGTCACGAAGAGGTAGACACAAGTGAAATGACCAAGCAACAAAAACAGCTATACAAGGCCATCCAAATATAAATAGATATTAATATATCTGTTAGTGCTGTGTATCTAATTATGTTTATTAACTTTATTTCATACTGTCTATATTTTATATGCACTTGTCTCCCCTATTAGTACATAAGTTAAGATTATTTCATTCTTTGTCCTTGTATCTCTAGTACCTAGCATAGTGATTGACACAAAGGATGTGCTTAATAAATACTTGTAGGTTTATTGATTGGTGTGGTGGAAAGAACATTGGTCTAAGAGTTGAGTCTGAGTTCATTTTCCAGCTCTGATACTAGTCTCAGGACCATGACAAGAAAGTGTCCATGGACACTTCATTTTCTCCTCTAACCAGAAGTTAAGTGAAGGAGCAATACCTTTAAATCAATTTTAAAGGTTCCCAAAGGTCAGCACTCAGTCAGGGATGGGACGAAAACAGGTCTTCTTGTTCTGGATTTCTCTACTTAGTATAATTATTAGAAGGGCTATTATACACTTGGAGACTTGATTGTTAATTGGGACTTTACCGAAGTCAGTTAGTCATTATTTATTAAATGCCTACTATGTGCCAGGCACAGTGCTAAGCACCAAGGTTACGATGAAAGGCAAAAAGCAGTCCCTGCGATTGAGGAGCTCCTGATCTAATGGGGGAAATGACTGTAAACAACTTCATACAAACAAGCTATAGACAGTATACATGAGAAATAATCTATGGAGGGAAGGCTCTAGAATTAAGAAAGATTGGGAAAGGCTTCTCGTGCAAGGTGAGATGTTAACCAGGACCTGTGGGAAACCAGGGAAGCCAGAGAATGGAGATGGGGAGGGAGAGCATTCCGTGCATGACGTGAAGAGGAGGAAGCCACCTGTTCTTAGGAAAAAGCAACTACTTTTCCTCCAAGGCAGTGGTGTCCAACTCAAATAGAGGTGGAAGATGGATGTTCAAAGTGTAGGGAGTGGTGCAAGCCAAGGCAAAGAAGCAGGAGAATAGGAGAGAGGAGGGTGGCTGTTTCTGGTGTGAGAAATTTTGCGGTTGGGGAGGGTGATAACTAAAGCTATTGTCTGTCATTGTCTACTCATCTGAGAGTAGACTGGCTTTATTCTTTATTATTTATTTAAATGGCTTTTTTTTCTCCTTACAGTTCCCTGCCAGGATCAGAAATGCTCAGAGTTTTGCCAGGGTACTTTGCTGTTTTTGTCCGCAAGGGCCCCACGTGTCCAGTCCTTCTGCTCAGAAACATCCAAAATATCCCTAAGGGAGATTCACTAAACGCCAAGAATACAAATTTTCATACCCAACCCCTCTCCCCCTGAGAAAAAAGAACATGTAAGGCCAGAGAATAAATCAAGTAGTATCCTCAGCATTTAACACAGTTCTTGGCACATAAGTGCTTAACATGCTTGTTGACTGCCTTTTGCTGACTGATGAGCCCACTACTAACTCTTCTAGCCTCAACATTCCTATTACAAGGCTACCAAATGTGCATAGAAACTGGACCCTAAGGGAAAGGGGAAGGACCAATTGGAAAGTTCCTCCAAGGTGTACCTACACACCCAGCCTATGATCTATGCATGCCCATGCAAGGATAGCGTATAAAATATATAAAAAGCGAGTTTTTTTCCTGATCTTCCAATTGCTCTTTGATTCAGGCACACGAGCAAGGGATTATCTGGAAGTCTCAATTAGAAAATTGATGAGGCTTTTTCCTACTTCTGTTTTTATAGAACCCTCGAATATTAGAGCTGAAATAGACCTTATAGCACAAGCTCATTGAGGTCATGGACTATTTTTCATCTTGCCTTTCTATCCCTAGTACCTAGCAAAGTGCCTAGCACATAATACACATTTAATGTATTTTAATAAAGTTTTATTGGATTGCATCATTGACTCTAACTTTTCATTGTATGAAGAAAAGAGCCAAGAGCCCCAGAATGGTATGCCTAAGATGATGTAGCTACTTACTGGGGAAATGAGGACCTTACAGAGCCCAGATCTCCTGAGAGCCCAATCTAGTACTCACCTCATTATGTCTTCTTATTCTAATGTTTCAATAATCAACAAAGACTTCTTAAAAGGCAATCTGCTCTAAGTGTAAAGTCTTCAGATCGCCCATGGGGCAGTTGTAAAATTGTATAACCACAGAAAGGAGCAAAAGTTCATTTGGTTCAAGGCCCTGCTTTCAGACAAGTGACCACCTTTGCCAATAATCTTCAAGTTATTGGTTGTCTGTTCTTCCCCCAGGTTAAGTTCATCACATGATAAAATGATAGAGGAACCTGTAGCTTATTATGTTATGATGTTATGATGTTATGATGTTGATGATGATGATGATGATGATGATGATGATGATGATGATGATGATGATGATAATGATGATGATGATAAGTGATATTTTTATGTGGTGGGGGAGGAAGTCCTTTCTCCAACTTAGTCTATATAATCCCAGGATATAATAAGATGAGAAGGTATAAACGTGTAAGCAAGGTGTTAACACACTTTGATTTCCTTACCTTTCTCTGATGAATTAGTCAGTGGATATATGGTAACAGACTCAGTCTTAGAGAGTTCACGATATATTTGAAGTAGTAGAGCCCCAGCAGACAGACATGGATATAAAGAATGAGTCACTCAAGGGAGGAAGCAGCTTCCAGAGAGGATCTCTGGCAGCCAAAAAGAGAGCCAGCTGTGGGCTTAAGAGATGGTTAACTCTAACAATCTGGAGGGGAGCATGAGGATTCCATGAAGAGAAAAAGAATGCCCAGCAGTACTGGAGTTGTGAGTTTTATTGGCCATACCTATATTCTACATATATGCCTCTTTTAAGTTTGAGCCCCGATATTGTCAGGTATACTATCTGTATTAGTAGGAGACTATGTCCAAGGTATATGAGGGGAATATTTTATAGTACAGTTCTTACTATGCAATTTTAGTAAATGTCTTTCTTAAAAGCTAATTGCATTTACTGGCTGACTATTAACGAGAAGCATACCAGTGGGGGCTTATGATCTATAAGTGTTAGTGAGTACCAGTAGGGTACCTAAAAAAAACATACTAGCATTGCTCCAGGGACCTGAGAGTGTAGGTTGGGAGAACATCCCGGAGTGGGGTTTGAACATAGAGGCAGGATTTGAACCTAGCTATGAGATCTAGCTAGGAGATAAAGGACAGTAATTATCCTCAATTAACAAGTATGGGATCTCTGTGGCGCAGTAGGAAAAGCACCAGTTCTGGAATCAGAAGACCTAATACTGCCACTTGTTATAGGTTTGATCTGGCTTTGTCTCTTTATCTTCTCAGTTTCCTTATCTGTAAAACAGAGGAGACAAACATCATAAAGAATAGCAACTCTGATCAATGTAATGACAAATCAGACTTCCAGAGACATTATTCTCATCTCTTGACAGAGAGGAGGTGATGTACTTACAGATATTTTCAGGTACATTCAATGTGAGAATTTGCTTTACTTGACTATGTGTGCTTATTGCAAGGGCTTTCCTTTCTTTTTTTAATGGGGGTCAGATAGAAGAAAGGAAGGTTAAGGTTATGGTAGAAGAAAAGAAGAGAAAGGAAGAAAAGAGAACAAAAAGGAAGAGAAGGGGAGGGGAAGGGAGGGGAGGGAAGGGAAGGTCATTGAAGCATTTTTAAAATTCACAGAAGATAATAGAAGGAAGACAGAAAAAATCACAGACATAAAGGGCATTTTTGAAAGTTATATCTTGAATTTATTGTATATTTTAAAAGAAAGGCAAGTTGTATAATAGAGATATTCAGTTTCCTATGTAGTCCTCTTCTTCTGTTCTAGTTTGCACATGAAAATGTTCATTTTACTTGATGTTTAAGTTCTGAATAAAAAAACGTAAAGGAGTTCAAACTGCTTCTCTAGGGCCCCTTCTAGCTCATTGCTTAGCACAGTTCTGGTACATAGTAGGCACTTACTAAATACCTGTTGACTTGACTCTAAATCTTTGATTCTGTGGTCCATTTGAACACCCGAGGATGCTGACAGAATAGATTGTAAGAAATTATTCTTTGGTGAAATGAAAGCTCAACTGGGCTCTTGCAGGGAAACCAATTAGGGACAGGAGTCCCTGAAAGGTCAATGGAGATAACCAGCTCCAGCTACTGTCCCATGCTCCGTCTATCATTTGTTTCAAAGGGGCGGAAGAGGGGCAAGGACAAAAAGCCCTAGGGTTAGAGGACCAAAGGATCCTGTTGGTCTCTCTTGACCCTCCAGACAGGTCTGGCAACCCTCCAGGCCAGGGATGTTTATACTTATGTGTGTCTTGGACTCCTGCGGCATCTGGAGAAACCTCTAGATGCATTCTCAGAATTATGGTTCTAAATGCAAAAAATACATAGAATTACAAAGGAAACCAATTCTACTAAAATACAGTTATCCAAATGTTTTTTTAAAAACACCTTTATCTAGGAAGGCTAAATCAGGGATGAGACAGCTGAGCTGGTAGTCCCCTGCATGGCTTTTGATCCACAGAAATAATGTGAGTCTGCGGAGTTGTACAGTAACTCCTTTGCCCTCCACAAAGGTCAACGGGCCTGTCTGCGCTTAATAACAATCAGAGGCAAGATGGAGCAGCCAGAGCCAAACTGTTTTCCATTGTCATGGGAAAGGTGAAAAGCTTTAAAAGAGAGGGTTTAATCATGACTGATAGGAGGAGGGGGAAGCTGACAATCACCTGCCATGGGAGAAGGCTCAGATAATGACCAGGCCTGGCTAATGGCTGCAGCTCAGCCTCAGAGACAGAGTCGTTATGACTCTGCCTGATGCCTGGGTAAGCCTCAGGCTTCATAATAGCTTTCTCCAAAGAGTTATGATAATCTCCACTGTTGTCCATGATGAGCAAGGAACACTGTAAATAGATGAAAAGTATATGTTTATGTTCTGACTATTAAATTCAAAGCTATAAACACGGAGGGCACTAAAGTTGATAGGGTCCCTGACAAATGCTTCATGTTGAAGAGTATTGAGAAGGTTAAAACAACTGAGAAAAAACATCCTATTTCTTTTCTCATAGTTCCCCCAACTGGCCCTACTTCTGAATTGTCCTATAAAGGCAGCATGGTACCCTGGGGAAAAGACTCACTCTAGAGTCAAAGGTTGTTGTTCAGTTGTGTCCATTTCTTCATGACCCCGCAGACCATAGCATACCAGGCCCTGGACTTGAGGGGTTCATCTTCCAATATCATATCTTTTAGCACTTTAATACTGCCTGTGGGGTTTTCTTGGCAAAAATACAGGAGTGGTTTTCCATTTCCTTCTCTAATGGATCACCTTTTGTTGGAGCTCTCCATTACGACCTGTCCATTTTGGGTAACCACGGCTCATGATTTCATTGAGCTACACAACTGAGTCAGAGGAGCTGGGTCCACAGCCTTCTTCTGATGCACTCTTCCTGTGCGAGCTTAGATAAATTGCTTAAGATCCCTGATACTCAGTTTCCTCATGTGTAAAATAAAGAGTTTGGACTAGTTGGCCTCTAAGGTTCCCTCAAGCTAGAAATCTACTTTCATTCTAGCTCCAAGATTTTATTTGGCAACACTGAGTGTAGATAAGGAAATGGAGAGCCTGGAGAGGTTCTCAATGTTTTGCCTATCATCACCAGAAGCATAAACAGTTGAACCCATATCTGAACTCAGGCCCTCAGACTCCAATTCAGCACATGTGGTTTTTGTCCTTTTCTTTCACAGCCTTATGTCAATGCCATGATCTTGGCAGTGGCTTGCATCTATCACCCCCTTTCTCTGCTGTGTCTAAACTCACTCCTCCAATCTTTCTTCAGTTCATCGTGGTGATTCCTTGATTGACTTTATTCTGTTTTTATGCTGATTCTGCCATTAGTGAGATGACTTTTTTAGAAAACAAGTCTGCAAAGTGCACAGCCTAAAACATTGGTTTTCTAACACCCTAGATCAGTTTACATGGGGTGTGATAAATATTGGAATATTGTACCAAGTATGGCTCCCAGGACACCACTCTCAGAAAGAACTACAACCCCCCCCCCACCTGGGTTGGTCTACTGAAATTTTGTTTGTGTACTGTGGTGTCCAATAAAATGCAATCAGAGTCTCTTTTCCCGTTTCTAATCTGTGATATTCCTTGGCTAGCTTAGACGCATTGGATATCACATACCTGTGGACAATGCCTCCCTCTCTGTGATTCATCCCTTTCTGGTGGTTTCTACAAAACTAATTTTCTAATTCCCCTTCTTGTAAGAAGAAGCAGTGGGAGCTATTAGGCTGAATTCAGGCATTTCAAGTGAAGGTCAGGAACATACAATGAGCTCAGGGTTCTGTTTTCCCTCATTCCGTCCCTTGATTCACTTAGTTTCCTCATGTGAAAAATTAATACAGTGACATTTTTTTCTGCTTCATGGGATTGAAATTTAATGAATCTTGGCCCGTATAGTGAGTGATTGGTGATAGATTTAAATCCCCTTCATTCCTATTAGTAGAAAGAAGCAGCGGTACAAAGAATCCAAAAATCTTTTATTTGTGGATTCAATTCAATTCATTTAATGTTTATTAATTATCTACTACGTCAGTTCAATTCAATTCAGCCATCACTTATTAAGCATCTACTATAGTATGTGTCAGAAATTGTTAAGAACCGAGGTTATAAAGACAGAAATGAAACCATCACAGCCTTCAAGGGAGGGGAAGAGGGAGATTGGGGCTGGGGGCAGAGGAGGGTGGGAGAACAGAAAGTAAATTCACAAATACACACTGTATATAAAATGAATGCAAAGCTGGGAAAGAACCCTACCATCTAAAGGAAGCAAGAAAACCTTCTGGTAGAAGGTGGTATCTGAGCTGAGCCTTTAAGAACTAGGGGTTCTATGATGTAGAAGGAGGAAGAGAGAACAGTGTTCCAGGCTTAGGAAATAGCATGGGCAAAAGCATGGAGGTGGGAGACAGTGTCAGGTATAGGGATCATGCCTGGCACATAACAAGCACTTAATAAATGTTGATTGAATGACTGAAGTAAGGTGGATTTGTTGAAACATAGAGCATGTGAGGGGGAGTCACATATAGTCAGCCTGGAAAAACAGATTGGAGTCATCCTGTCAAAGAGAGGAGTCCAAATCTTATCCTAGAAGTAATAATGAACCAATGAATCTTCTTGGGCAGGGGAACAACATGGTTAGATTCATATCCAAAGCCCTTTCCTAGGTGCTGGGGATATAATGATGAATAACAGATTGTGACTTGACAGTGCTTATCTTTAAATAGGGAGAATTAGACACAGGGATATGCTGGTAAATGTTTAACAACTGGCTGGCAGGGAGGGAGGACTGAGGGTGAGGGGATTGTATGCACAATACACTTTTAGGATTAATTTGGATTATTAACATTTTCTCCATCTTAAGTCTAGAGTCGAGACAATCAACAAAATAATAAATCGAGCTCTGATTTGTTGCATTTGCTGATTTCCAAGGTGATGTGGCTCACACTGAAAATTTAACAATCAGCTGTCATGAGCCAGTATGAGCTAGCTCTACCACACAGCCCTAATTAGATGTCTACACGAATCAGTAAGACACAAGTTAAAATATAATAAGGGTAAAGGAGAAGTGTAGACAAAATGCCGTGAGAAATCTGAAGAAAGGTTAAATCACCTTCAAGGAGACCAATTAGGAGGTTATTACATTAGCCTAGATGAGAGGCATCAAGGGCCCGCACTAAGGAGGTGATCGTGTGAGTGGTGAGGCAGGGCCAGATGAAAGAGAGATTGTGCAGGTAGAATTAATAAGGCTCAGCAATCTATTGAATATGAAGGATGAGGGCAGGGAAGAATAAAGAATGTCTTCAGTGCTACAAACCTGCATGACTGGGAAGACCTGGGCACTCTCAGAAGAAATAGAAAAGCTTAGCAAAGGGCCAGGTTGGAGGATGGAAGGGTAGGGTCTGTTAACAATATTAATGATGGCAGTTAACATTTAAATAAAGTCTGCGAAGGGCCTTACATACTTTATTTCGTTGACCCTCATGACAATCTATCCCTGTGAGATAGATACTAAACATCTTATAATCACCATTTTATAGAGAAGAAAACTGAGGTTCATAAAGATGAAATAGTTTGCCCATAGTCACACACTTGTTAAGGGTCAGAGACAGGATTTACTTTTAATTCTTCCTGACTCCAAGTCTCAAATATTATCGGC
>JAQQSZ010015912.1:0-11160 GCA_028646595.1 Phalanger gymnotis | reverse complement strand
TTTGGTCTTCTTTGTCACCAAAGAAAGATTCCAAAGTCTGAGTCTGAATCTGAGACCACTTTTGCTCCCTGTTCATGTTCCCAGCCAACTACTTGATGACCCTTGAGTTTTTCATCGGGGTATGACTGCTTGTGGAGAGTACTTTGTCCCAAGCTTGAGGGGCTGAGCTGTTGTTTTCAGAGCTATTTATACACAGCAAGCTCTGCCATACCAGCACTCCTCCTCCCATGAGAACTGCCAACCCAGATTGCAACTCAGATCTAAGCAGGCTCTGAAATCCTGCTCTGATCCACCACTTAATTCCTCCCACCAGTTGGGCCTGGGGCCAGAAGCAACTGCAGCTGTAGCTCTGGAAGCAGCCTCAGAGCTGCACCACCTCCATTGCCCCTAGGGTGGTGGCTGAACCACAAACTCCTTTCACTCTGTCCCAGCAGGTTTTTCCCACTAACCTGCTCTGTTGTCTTTGGTTTAGGTTGAGAAGTCTGGTAACTGCCACAGCTCACTGATTCAGGGTGCTACAGCCTGTTCTGACCAGCTCCCTGTCTGGTTGGTCCAGGTGCGGCTCATGCTAGGCTCTGCTCCACTCTGCCATCTTTGCTCTGCCCCCTATTTCCTACAATCTTTATTTCAATTGTTTCATGCTTAGGTCTCGCATGGACACTTGCTATGCTCATTTTCTCCAACTATGGGAAAATAAATGAATTATGTCCCTCTTTGACTTTATGACAATTCATTGAGCTGATTTAAGTACTGCCAAAAGAAAATCATTGTTTGTTATTTTGAATGAGTACATAAAATTGATAATAAAAAAAGTTGTGTCCTGTTTTTTAAAAATATTTCATGGGCTATAAATTACAAACTCATCAGAGAATCTTGTCAGTTTCACTATTTTTTCCTTGTTATGGACTCTTCACAAAATTAATTTACCTTCTTCAGCTAGTTCATGCACAGCATCAACCATGGTCTACTCCATGAATTCTCAATTTGCTTAAAGCTGTATTACATTTGGAATGATTATGAATATTGTGAAAAAATATAAAACTAGAACGTTATCATGTGGGTCATTTAAATCTTCAAAGTTTATTAGTTTTCTCTCATGTTGTGATTAGTACCCATACAGATGAAATTTCCATATGAGAACCCAGGTTAAACAGTATTATAGGGTGGAGGTTAAGGATGCTCATTCTAAGAAAATCTTGACTTTGTTGATAACCCTCGTTTACAAATCACTTTCTGACTTCCTTCTAAGTGGGTTCACAATCTAAGTGCACACAACTATTTTCAGGAGCTGTAAATAGGCAAGAACAAATCAAAGAAAGCAATTTTTCAGAGGAGCTAAGTGCTAAAACAGTTGGAAGCAAAAACTCTTTTTGTAGAAAAAGTATATTGAAGTTATTCAGCGACACAAACACATACATACACATGTGCCTGACTAAGGATCATGTAGATAAGTAAAGGGTGAAGGAACTAAGGGTGTAGAAAAGAAGACAAAAAGGGACAAGACCAAAAGTGAGCCTCAAATATTTAAGCACTCTCATACAGAATGTGGACTTATTCTTACTCTATGTTTCTCTAGAAGGTAGAATTTGCATATATATGCAAATATCTATATAGCATTATGGAAACCTTATGCTGCTAGAAAATGTCATCTATTTTACCATTAAAATATATACATATGTATATATGTATATATGTATATATATATATATATATATGTATATATGTATATATATATATTGCTGTTTGGCAGGGCAATTGGAATTAAGTGACTTGCCCAAGGTCACACAGCTAGTACATGTGTCAAGTGTCTGAGCTCACATTTGAACTCAGGTCCTCCTGACTCCAGGGACAGTGCTCTACTCACTGCACCACCCAGCTGCCCCTAGAATATTTTTAAAAAAATTCAGTTATCAGGGACACTAAAGAATACATTTTCTTAAATCTGATCTCCGTTTCATGTCTGCAATTCTGTGTGTATATATTTGTATATATATAACATATCATACATATGGTAATATATTTTACATATAACAATATGTTTCATAAGTTATGTTTATAAACAAATGTGAATGTTTATAAATTATAACATTTTATGTATTATGCATTTTAAAATATATTACATACTACATATTTAATGAGACAAACCAGTTAATTGTTTTAGTACTATTACTTCTGTTTTCTTTCATGCATTTTTCGCTTTATTTATGTTGTTCATTTTTACATTTAATCATTTTCACATATTCCCCCCTGCAACCTACAAACCAAGAAGCCATTCCAAATAGCAAACAAAGAAAAAAATAAGCAAAACAAATTCATGTAGCAACCATATGTGATAGCATCACTTGGTGCCCACTCTATTTCCAATCTCTAAGGAAAGGAATGAAGGTCATTTCTTCATGCATTCTTTGAACCACAGTTTGTCATTATCATATATAATTTTTTGTTTTAAATTGGACATTTCTCTGTTTGTATTACTTTAGTCTTTATATATATAATTTACTTTCCATCAGTTCATGTTTTTTGAACGCTTCATATTTATGATTTTCTTTTGACATGCTATCATGCCACTTGTTTAGCATTTACCCAAATTGATGGAAATCCCTTTTATTTTTTTCTGTTTCTTTCTTTTTTGATTGGACTTCTGGTATTGCTTTATTTTTTTTTCACTCAATATTTGGTTATATGTGAAGTTTTTTTTTTCCTCCTCTTTGGCTTCCTTGTTGCATATAACTAGCAGGTGTATATCTGAATCAACAGGTCTTAAATGTGTGATAATTTTGTTCAAAGAATTCAAAATTATTTTCCAGAATCATTGGACCAACTAACAATTCAACAATTCCAATACATTACCATATTTGTCTTCTTTCATGTTTTCCAACACTGAACAGTATCTTTTATAGTCTTTGTCAATGAAACCAGAGGAGCTTTATTCATTCATTCATTTAATTTTATGTTTTGGAGAAAACTTTAATATGGTTATTACATGCGATTTCTCTTTTGAAAATTGTTGACTGAGGCTAGAAAGAAGAATAAGAGAAGACAGTGAAGCCTAGCATTTACCATGATTACTAGAAGAATGTTCCAAGGAGAACTGCAGACCATGTAGTAAATGGGAAATCAAAGGAGAAACTACAGTGGACCATCTTTGTATCTCACAATCATAAATACGAACTACAGGCAACAGTGCAGGAACTTATTAAGGGATAGATAGGAACACTGACTCAGTCTTCAGCCCCATCCAATAGGAAGGTAACTTTCAAACAGACCAGGATCACACTCTCAGCTTTAATAGAGTTGCCAGTTCAGTCCTCAATGTGAAGTTTCCCAGAGCAGACTTCCAGAAAATAGCTAAACAAAAATAGATAGATAGATTATTGTTTGTCCTTCATTTTTGAAGAGGACCATGACATCAGGGAAATAATGACTTGACTTGAAATTGACTTTGACTTGAGTGAGGAAGGGGTGTGCAAGGTCACTAGCCTCACTTTCTTCTCCAGAGCCATCTGGATCCAGTGACCTGATATTCATCAGGATTACTGGAGATGGCCCAAGAGGCAATATAGACAGAAGAGGTAGATAGAAAGACAGGTAAATAGGTAGATAGGTAGAGAGATAGAGAGATAAAGAGATAGAGAGATTGACATAAAAACAAAATATGAAGAAATAAGGAAATAGGTATTATGAAGCCAGAGATGCCCAAGACTGAAATCCAGAAGAAAAGATTAATTTCTAAACACCTACAATAATCCTCAAGAAAAAAATACAACTTGCTCACCAAATTAGTTAACATTCCTAGAAGAAATGATGCAATAGTTAAAAAATAATTTAAAGATGATATAATAAATGAAATGAGGGTGACCAAAGGAAGAACTGGAAAGCAAATGAGAACTATGGAAGAGAGATTTGCAAAGAGAATTAACAACATAGCAGAAGAGCCATAAAACCTTATTGAGTAATAGATTCCCTGAAAAATTTTAAAGTCCCAAATTGAGAAGTTAGTTAATATAACATATTAAAATATTGAAAACAACAGAAGAAAATATAAGACATCTCATATAAAAAACTGACCTGGAAAACAGATCCAGTAGAAATAATTCAAGGAATGTCGGACGACCTGAAAGCTATGACTAAAAAATTATGTCAGGTATCATGATTTGTGAAATCATAAAAGATAGGATCTCAGCTCTTACCATAGAAAGCAAAGTGACAAGAGAAAGAATCACTAGTCATTACCTGAAAGGAATGCTTCAATTAAAACTCCTAGCATCATCACAGTCAAAATCTAGAACTTCCACATCAAACTGAAATCCTTGTTTTTGAATGTTTTTGGACCTCTTCATCATACCTTCCTTTGCCAGGATATTTATTGGAAAATCTCATTATCTTCAAAGATCAAATCTGCCTGGTAGTCACATAACATCAGTATACCCTGCCGTTCTGATTGAATCCCCTGTAGGAGTGCAGTGTCATGGATGCCAAGGCCATAATTGAAGGAAAGGGCTACATTCAGTTTTCTTCCCATTTCCCATCAGCCCTTGAACTTCTTTGGACTTTTCCATCATTCTCCCTTGCACCTTGTCCCGCTTCAGTTTCCTTTTTTAAGTAGTCTTCCCTTACTCCATTAGATATGTAAGCTCCTAGATGACAAGCAGTATTCTTCCCCCACCTTTTTTTAAGTAGTATTTGTATCTCCTTCATACAGCACAGTGCCCAGCACATAGTAGGTGCTTAATAAATCTTTGCTGACTAAATGAAAATAACATTTCATCATCATTTTTACTTTTTATAATATTATTTTCCCTCCTGGCATTCTGGATCTTTTGTTTGTCCAAGTGAATGAACATTGTTGTTATTTTGACTAGCTCTATAGAGTACTATGGTAGCCTGATGGACATGGAAATAAATTTATTAATTAATCAGTAAAACCTCATTTCATTGTAATAATGTGGCCCAGCAGTAAAATCACTCCAATTATTTGAGCCATTTATTTCTGTAAGGACAATTTTTTTGCAATTGTTATCTGCCTGGATAGATTGATTCCTGATATTTTATTTTACAGTTGCTCTGAATGGGACTTCCCTTTTTATTAATTCATCCTGAATTAGATACTAATTTATGTGTGTGTCTGCTAATTTGTAGGCTATTATTTTCTCTCTGTGTATCTCTCTGTCTCCATCTCTGTCTCTGTCTTTCTCTGTCTCTCTCTGTATCTCTCTGTTCTCTCTCTCTCCACCCTCCTCCACTCTCTGGGATTTTTTCTCAATAAATTATTATATCATAGGCAAATAAAAACAATTATATCTTCTTTTTTATTATGTTTGATATTAATATTAATTTTTGTTATATCATTGTTATTACCAACTTTTGTATAACTATATCAAATAATAATGATAAGTTAGAGGCATCCTTGTTTTAACCCTGTGTTTTCTAGGAAATTTCTAGGCTTTCCTCTTCAAAATTAATGCTAGTTCTTGCTTTTAGATACATACTTATGTCAAAAAACTCTATTTTTTCTATGTCTATATTTTATAGTGTTTTTTAAAGTACAAATAGGTTTTTTACTTTGTGAAAAGCTTTTTTTATAATCATGTGGTTTAACAATTGTTAATAAAATTCCATTACTTGCTTTTATGTTGAACCATCCTTGAATTCCTAGTATAAATCCAAATCCACAATAGTGACCAATTTTTGATATATTGTTGTATTATTTGACATTTTTCCATTGTTAGTAATGACCTTTTTGCATCTTCTCTCTATTAGTTCCTTAATAAATGTTCAGTGTCATTTTCTTATATTGGATTGTTATGATCACTGTATCATGCTCTGTAATTTTGGTATTTTACAAGGTTTTTTTTTGCTCATCATATCATTTGAAGTAAGTTTTTTGGGTTTTTCAATGTGGTTGTTTTTGTTTTTCCCTCTAAAAATAATTGTGGGTAATGGGTTTTGGTAATTCATTTTTATTTTCTTTTCTGTTGTGAAATTTTGTATTAATCAGCTTGTAGGCTTTAAAAGATTTTTCCCCCTTTGTAATGTTGGTTTCACTTTTTAAATTATGCCCCTATTTTTGCTCACTTCACTTTGCATCAGCTCATAGAGAGCTTTTCAATATCCTCTGAAACTGTCCATGTCATCTTTTTTTAAAGGAATGTTAACATTCTATTGTAATAATAAGCTACAATATGTTTAGTCATTCTTCAATAGGAGTACCTTATCTCACAGTATAATCTTTAACTTCCATAAAAATATCTGACATAAATATTTTTGTAAACATAGATTATTTACCTCCTTTTTATTTATTTGAGATATAGAACACATAAGGGTATAGCTGTGCCAGATATTCACAATTTGCTAACTTTCTAGGCACAATTCCAAATTGCTTTCCATAATGCCTGTAAAAATCCACAGCTCTATCAATATCCTACTGGAGTATCTATTTTCCCAGGCTTTCCTTCACATTTGTCATTTTTACCTTTTGTTATTTTTGGTTAATCTGATTGATGTGAGGTAAAACCTCAATGTTTCTTTAATTTGTATTTCTTGAATTACTACTGGTTTGGAGAATTTCTTCAAATGCTTAATTATAACCCAGATTTCTACCTTTAAAAAATGCCTACTCATATCCTTTAAAAATTTTTGGTGGGGAATGGTTCTTAGTCATAAAATTTTAAATCAGTTCCTTATGTTTCTTAGATATTAGACCTTCATTAGAGAAATCTGCTACAAATACTTTTCTTAGTTGTTTGTTTCCATTCTAGTTACTATATTCAATTTGTATATATATATATACATGTATATGCATATATCTATTCAAAACTTTCCATTTTATCTTATGTGATCCTCATGATTCTTTATGGTAATGGGAATTAGGGTGGGGCTTTTTTACTGTTTTCTCTTTTGTAGTGCTGAGGCAATCAAGTACTTTGATGACTTTTTCTTTTCAAACATAATGGCAAGCAAAATGGACTTTTTGTTGTCTTTGTTTTGGAGTGCTTCTTAGCACTAAGGAATTTTTGATGGAATTGGGAGTCTTTGATGACCTGCTTACATCAAGGGAAGGCCTAGTCCTGCCCTCTGACTCTCAGCAAGCATTTAAGTCACAAGAAGGCCTAAGTCACATGGGTTTGAGTCATATGGTTGTAACGCTCTTTGACGCTGATGAAGTGTGTATAAACTCAGAGGTTAGTGTTCTGCCTTTGGGGGCTCTCACTCACCGAAAGAGTGTTATGTGATTTAACTAGACAAGACTCTGGGTAGCCATTGTTAAAGAGTTCTCTGGCTTTCAAAACCCAGATGTTGCTGCTTCTCTGGTAACTATGTATTGTGATTTGGTTAGACAGAAATGTTATTCTGTTTACTTTGTCTCCATTTGTAATTTCTATTTGTATTTGCTCTGAAGTTCAGGGTGCTGGCTTTTCCCTCTGAGCTAAGTAAATTGTATATGTATGTTTAATTAAAGTAAGATTGTTAACCTCTTGAAGTTGTTTGTCTTAGAAAAGTACAGCAAAAAACCTGTGCTAGCAGCCCTCCTGTGTGCTGGTGTCATTGGTGTCACCCCCACATCAGCTGCTAGCAACATTTTTGTAACACCTATTCATATTTCTGAAAGGTAATTAATTACTTACTCTACTCAAATATAATTTACTTGAAAGTTCTGATGTCATGGTCCTCTTTGAGAATGAAGAACATACTACAACCTGTGAGTAGTCAGAACTGCCCTGCTTGGGTCTACTTGGATGGTTCCATTTGAGCAACTCCTCTGCTCCCCTCCCCTTTCCTACTCTATCTTCTCCTCTCTCCACATAGGATATCATGCCCTTACCTGAGGGTATTCTGTACAAGGGAGGGTAGATTTTGAAGACTGAAACCTACCTATATATCTTGGGGTTACTGGCTGGATTTCTTTCCTAAAGACCATGCCTCAAACCCAATTCACTCTTGCTCTCATTGATTGACCAACAGTAGTTCCTTCCCAAGCATCACTTAATAGCTCCTGTTTGGGCCTGATGGCTCAAAGTGAATGTAAATAGTAGTTGTTTCTCTTTTTGGCCAGAAATTCTGAGGGTCTTCCCTTCCCAGTTTTATTTTTTTTTAATTAAACGGTTCACCCCTTGGTTCACTTCTTAAATAGCCCTAATCATTGAATGGGAGTTGGCTCATGTGGAAAGACCATAGCTTAGAGAGGCCAAGGTATCCCACTGCATCCTGGGCCATCTCCAGTTGGCCCAAATCTGTATCTGGCCACTAGATGCAGATGCCTCCCAGGGAGAAAGTGAGGCTGAGGACTTTGCACAGCCCTTCCTCACACAAACCCAATTTACTTTCAAGTCGTGGCATCTTCCTCCTGATTTCATGGTCCCCTTTGAGAACAAAGGACAAATTACACAATATTTAGTAATCTCATATGTAGGTCATATATACATTTTAAGGCTATATTGATATATGGCATGAAGAGTTGTTGTAAATCTACTCTCTTCAAGAATACCATTCAATTTTGCCAGGTTATTTATTTTTTTTTTTGTCAAATAGTGGTCTGCCTCTTGTATTCATCAAATACTAAGCTGCTTTGATTGTAAATATTTTGTGTATAATATTGACTCACTGAATACTCTGTTTTTGTTTCTGTCTCTGTGTGTCTTTCTTTGTTTCTCTTCTTCTCTCTCACTGCCAATAATAATTTTAAAAACTAGTGATTTGCAGTAAATTTTGAGGTCTAGTATTGATATAGTTCCTTCCTTTCAATTCTTTTTTAACCCTTGAGATTCTTGACTTTTTGTTACTCAAAGTGAATTCTTGTCTACAAAATATTATTTTGGGAGTGTTACTGGCATAGCACTGAATACGTAAATCAATTTAGGTGGTATTATATTTTTAATTGTCTAATAACTCCTCTGTCTACATGTATGCCATATTTCCCCCATCTTTATATAAAACAAAACAACAATGAAAAAACTCTCTCTAGATCTTACCACTTTAATCAGACTATTATCTCGTATCTCTTTTCCATTCCCCAACAAAATTCCTAAAAAACAAATAAAAAATTGTCTATACTCATTTATTCAACACAATCTCCTAACACTTTTCAATTTTTTTCTCATCCTGGACTTTGACTCTCCCTCTACTGAAATTTCTTTTTTCTGAAGTTATAGATTATTACTTAGTTGCTAAATCTTGTGTTTTTTTCTCAGTCCTCAATATTTTTTAACTTCTCTGAAGTCTTTGATTATGTTAATCATAATCCCCTCCTGAATATTATCACTTTTCTGTATTATCATAACATTACTCTTGCCTGGATCTTCACATACCTATATGATTGTTCTCTCATATTTCTCATTGATTAATGACCTTCTATATCTTATTCCACAGCTGTAAGTGTACACTAAGGTGCTTTCTTGAGCTGTTTTTTTTCTTCTCTCCCTACATTTTTTTAACTTAGTCACCTCACTTGGAATTAACTATAGCCACTAGGTAGCTGACTTTCAGATTTGTATTTCTAGTCCCTGGCTTTCTTCTGAGCTTGACAGTCACTAGCTATCTAGTGGACATTTCAAGCTGGATGTCACAGAGACTTTGTCAAACTCAACACATTTGATAGTGAACTCATTATCTTCCTCTTAGAAACTACCCCTCTTCCCAACTTTTCCTTTGTATTTTTTCAAGCTTAGGTTTAAATCTTTAGCATTGTACTTGATATCTCACTCTCAATGACCCAAGATATAGCATCAGTATAGAATTTTCCCAATTCTACTTCCATAAAATCTCTCATCTGTCTCCTTTCCACTACTTACATAGACACTGAAATCCAAATCTTCATCACTTCAAACATGTTCTCTACTTATAGTATGCTAAGTGCTTTCCTTTACTCAAATATCTCTCCTTTCTAATCCAATTTCTTTATGCCAAAAAGCTGATTTTCTTTATTTGCACGTCTGACCATGTTACCACATATTCAATAAACTCCATTGTTTCTATGTTGATTCTAAGATCATATATAAGTTCTTTGTCTTTTAAAACCTTTCTTATCTCATCCAAGACTATCTTTTCCATTTTATAATTTACTTTTCCTGTATTCTATGGTTTTACTATATTGACGTTTTAACATTCCTCATGGGCAACATTTCATGTCTTGCCTCTTTGCTCTTTCACTGGCCCCTCTATTCCCCAAACACAATAACTCCTCACTTCTGCCCCAGAAATTCCTTTATTTTTTCATAACTCAGCTCAAACATAGCATTTACATGAAACCTTTTTTATGACCTACCTGATTACTGCTATTGTTCTCCCTCCCTTAGCTATTTTATATTTCTTCTATCTATCTATCTGTCTATCTCTCTATACATAATAGGCAAATTCCTTCAGTTAAGATCAGGCTCATGACACTATCTACCAAAAATAATAGTTTTACACCAAAATTTTATGCCTAGAACTCTAGGGGTCCAACACATTGTTCCCACGATCAAAAATCTTCGGTTGCTCCTTTTGCTTCTAGAATTAAAGGCAAACTCTCCTCTCCTTGACAAGTAGCTTCATGATCTGATTTTAGCAGATATTTACAGATTTATTTCAAATTTCTCCTCTTCATGCATTTTGCTTTCTATTCTAACTGGTCTCCCTGCTGTTCTCTGGTTTAGCATTCCAGTGTTGTCTATTACATATTTGGAAAGACTTCTCTTTTGCCTCAAATGCACTCATTTCTTGCCTTGCCCTGTTTCCTTCAAAAGTCCACTCAGGTATCATCATCTCCTATTCAAAATTTTCCTGGTCTCACTTATCAATAATACTCTCTTCCTCTTCAAATGCCTTTAAGCATTTTATATTGTCCAGTAAAATTTTGACTACAGATTTTATTTTTATTGGCCTAGTTTTTGTATTTCTAATGTCTATGAGAGTGTTGTGGACAAATTTAGCTTCTAACACACTTATTGCTCTTTTGGGGTGTGAAAGACATCAGTTTTGCTTATAGAGATGATTATTTGAAAAGAAATGCTAACAGCAAAAAAGAAGGGCTAGAAAATGTTATATAGTTAGGCAGTACGTGGATACTGTCAACTTTATTAAAGAATTGTTGCTCTGAAAATTATACCTTTTGTTGTTATCATTTAATGCTAGCTTATTTTAAAGTACCTTCTTCCAAAATTGTTGGAGAGTGAGAAATTAACA
>JAQQSZ010015911.1:0-11160 GCA_028646595.1 Phalanger gymnotis | reverse complement strand
GGCTGTATGTTTTGGTCTTCTTTGTCCCCAAAGAAGGATTCTAGAGTCTGAGACTGAATTTGGGTGCGTTTTCACTGCCTCGCCATGTTCCCAGCCAACTCACTTGACCCTTGAGTTTTTCAGCAGAGTATGACTCCTTGTAGACTAAAGAGTTCTATGTTCCAAGCCTGGGGGGATGCACCAGCTCTGCCACACCAGCACTCCTTCTTCCTCAAGAACCCCCAACCTGGACTGGACTTAGATCTTCAGCAGGCTCTTCACTCCTGCTCTGATCAGCCACTTAATTCCTCCCACCAGGTGGGCCTGGGGCAGAAGCAACTGCAGCTGTAGTTCTGTAGCTGCCCCACCTCCACTGCCCCTGGGGTGGTGGCTGAACCACAAATTCTATCCCAGTCCCCAGCAGCTTTTCCCACCAACCCTCTCTGTTGTCTTTGGTGTTTGTGGGTTGAGAAGTCTGGTAACTGCCCAGCTCAGTGACTCAGGGAGCTAGGGCACACTCCGCCCGGCTCCCAGTCTGGTCGATCCATGCTGCCCATGCTGGGCTCTGCTCCGCTCAGCTCTGCTCTCCTCCGCTCCCAGCTCCATGCGGGATATACCTTACCCAGAGACCATCCAGGCTATCCTGGGCTAGAGCCCTGTTTCCCCCTGCTATTTTGTGGGTTCTGCAGTTCTAGAATTGGTTCAGAGCCATTTTTTATAGGTTTTTGGAGGGACTTGGGGGGGAGCTCACGGTAGTCCCTGCTTTCCAGCTGCCATCTTGGCTCCACCCCCCTTTTTTCTAATGACCATCCATATTACCCAGGAATAGGAGTTCATCTTCTCTACGGGAGGATTAGTGCAACAATTTCTCCTTTCGTATAAGAAGTTTTCTATTGCTCTATCACTGCCATTTCTGTGGCTACATGGTTCCTTTTCTCCTGAAACACATAATTCCCCGGTAGATAGATTCTCTATCACCCTTCTCCTCTGTAAATCTCTCAGTTCTTTTCTCTGTGTTCCTCTTAAAGGACAAGTGTAAGGGTGTATGGACTGGCCATGAATCAATCAGCCTTAACATAGCGTCCGCTAGGACCCAGGAAAAGAAGAACTTAATCCCATTGGGTGATGAGGACTTTTATACTTTGTATAGTGAATTATGTAGAATAAGTTATAAATAGTTATATATGCATGTATAAGAGGTGTATGGAGTGTTCAAAGAGGATTACTATCTCTGGTGTGAGGGCTTGTCAAGCCCTTTTCAGGGCTGCTCATTCACCTTTGGTGTCTACCTGGCACTCATCTCTCACCTGTGGTTCCAAGAAGCTGTAGCATGTGCAGTAGCCACACCATAGTACAACTGTCTCAGCAGATGGTCTGAGCAAGGTTGAGGGTAACCAAGGAGTCTCCAACCCATAAGTGAGTTAGTGGGGTGTCTACACCAACCATGTGAAGACTTCTGCCTATGGAATGGGTAGATGGGAACAATTTGTTCCAGTGGCCATGAAAGCAGGTGAGGGAAGTTCTTTAGAGATTGGTCAGAAATCAAAGATGACGAGTTCATCCAGCACGTCCCAAGCCATCACCAGTCATCTTAACTTTTGTCTTGCAAGTGGACTTCAATGACTCTGGAAGAGAGAGTGAGGCTGACAACTGCATGCAACTCTGTCTCACTTATACATGAGTCAAGACATCACCCCATAATGTCATTGGTCCTCCTCCAAAATGAAGGACAAATGACAATAATATAAGGAGTTATTATCATTGTTAGAACAAGTTCCTCAGCTTTTAACCTGATAATAAGGAGTTAACCTTAGCCAATTTTTTTTTCTGAGCACATTTTCCCCACAAGCATGACTTGACAAATATTAATCAATCAACAAGCTTTTCTTACAATATATAGCAGGGAAACTAGGTGTCCCAGTGGATAGAGTACCAGGCCTGAAGTCAGGAAGACCTGAGTTTAAATGTCACCTCAGGCATTTACTAGCTTTGTGAACTGGGCAAATCACTTAACTCTGCCTCAGTTTCTTCATTTGTCAATCTAGCTGGAGAAGGAAATGGCAAACCATTCCAGTATCTTTGCCAAGAAAACCCCAAATGGAGTCACAAAGAGTCAGATACAACTGAAACAACTCAACCACGACATGACTATATACCAGGAGCTAAGCTAGAAACTGAAGAAACAAAGACAGACATGAAATAATCTCTGACCTTAAGATCATGAGATGAAACAACACGCACAAATATAAGTAAATACGAAATATATGAAATGATGGGAGGGGGGAACTAATAGCTGGGGAGGACTAAGAAAGGCCTCGCGCATGAGACAGCATTAAGGTGAATTTTGAAGGAAGTCGAGTCTTCTCAGCAGCAGAGGAGAGAAAGGAAGGCATTCCAGTCATGGAAAACAGCCTAGTCAAAGGCTTGGAGATAGAAGGAGGAATGGCAAGGAGGCCAATTTGATTGAAACGTAGAGGAGTGAAGGGGAGTAATATAAGAAAAGCCTTGAAAAGTAGATTGAAGACTAGGTGTAAAGGGCTTTAAATAGCAAACAAAGTAGTTTATGTTTTTTTATTAGAGGCAATAGGGAGCCAGTGTGGGGGAGGGGCAGTATCACATAATCAGATCTGCGCTTTCTTTCAGAATGTCATCTTGGTAACAGGTAACAGAATAGCCGATGGATCAGAAAAGGAAGGGATTAGAGTCAGAGGGGACAATAGGAAAGTCTGGGCAAGTGGAGATAAGAGGAAAATGGATGTGAAAGATGGTGAAGCGTTGAGCAGACTTAACACAATCTGTTAGAAGGGCGAGAGAGAGAGTAGAGAGACAATAATGATGACAAGTCCTGCAAACCCAGGTGACAGGAGGAAATGTGGTGTCTTCAGTATAAACAGAGAAGCTTTAAGAAGAGAGGTAGGCATTATAGGGAAAGATAATGAGTTCTGCTTTGAGCATGTTGGTCTTGAGCTGTCTACAGGGCAGCCAGCTGGAAATAGCCAATAGGCAACTGGTGATGCAGATCTGAAATTCACGGGAGAGACTCGGACTAGGTGTATACATCTGAGAATCATCTAGAAGCCAGATTTCAAAGGGTTAAGAAGTAAATGAGAAGAGAGAAAGAGGTGGCAATGGTGCAGACAACATTTTTGAGAAGTTTGGCCATGAAAGGGAGAGGAGATAAAGGATGATAGCTTAAAGAAATGATAGGGTCAAGTGAAAGACTTTTAAGGATGGAAGTGACCTGGACAGAGGAGTGTCCTAGAGCCAGTTCTGCCTCTAAGTGTTAAATTTTTAGTGCTAGCTAGGGTCTGATTGGTTGTTTTGTTTAGTATTTAGACCAGAGGTCAGAAAACTGCTTGTTTTTATATGGCCCACAAGTGAAGAATGGTTTTTAATCCATCAATTAAAGAACAGTCTTAAGACTTTGTCTAGAGAAAGGGAGAAAAGGCAGAAATAAGCATTTGTATAGTGTCTACTATGTGCCAGGAACTATGCACTTTACAAATATTATCTCACTTGAGAAGGAGAGAAAAGGTAAGAATTTAGCTTAAGCTGAAAAGTATGTTATACATATGCCCCCCCCCCTGCCCCGAGAGCCAGTTGTTAAATATTTACCAGTACATCACTAGAAATATGCCTGTATATATTTGAAGGCAGCAAGGAAAGGGTGAATATATAGGAAGAAATCGAAGATTTGAGATAAACAAGGGGTGATTATGGATGCAGTTGTCAGGAGGAGAGAGGATAGGATGGGATCAATGTTATAAGTAAAGAGTTGGCCTTGGTGTGCCAGAAGACTACCTCTTTATCAGAGAATAAAAGAGGAAAAAATGGGGGATGGTATCAAGGGGTTTTGAGATACAGAGTAGGGGAGAAGAGAGGGTTCACAATGAATCACTGCTAGTTTCTTAGTAGAGTATGAGGTGATGGCTTCTGCAGAGAGGGAAAGGAGAAGGGAGTGCTTGTGTGAACCTTGAGAGGAAAGGCCTTGGAATAGCCACTGTGGGGAATGCCAGGGAGAGTCATATGCATGAATGAATAGATATCTGTGTGTTTAAGACCTGAGTTCAAATTCAGTTTCAGATACTTCCTAGCTGTGTGACCTTGGGCAAGTCACTGTTTGCTTCGCTTTCCTCAATTGTAAAATGGGCATAATAATGCACCTATCTCCCTAGGTTGTGAGGATCAAATGAGATTATTTGTAAAGTGCTTAGTAGGTGCTAAATAAATGCTGTTCTCTTCCCTTCCTCTTTCATGTGTATATGTTTGTATGCATGTGCTATCATTAATTCCATTCATTCATTCAATATATATGCATATACATATACACGTGTATGTGTGTGTATACACACACACACACACACATACACACAGAATGTAGCTGGGAGGAATTCTCGTTCCCTCTCCAATGGCCCCCGCCTTTGGAATGTTGGCATTGCCAATATTTTCTAGGTGCTCCCTTTCTCCTCCCACTGAGACTGACTTACTCTCTAGTCATCACTCTCAGTTTCACCTTACCAGGGGTCAATGGAGGGGAATTTGTGAGCATCTGCAGAGGAAGACAATGGGAAAGAAAAGGTAACTTCACACAGCAGCTATGCCCCCACCAGACCGTAACTACTATTGTACTCACATTTCGCCTAGAGGATGGATGCATGCCTTTTTTTTTAAACCCTGCTTTGGGAAATTATATGAACTATTATATCAATAAGATTTTTCTCATAAAGCTCCAGACTTCCCAATTGGGGAAAACCTCTGACAATTCCCAACAGAGAGGCTGTGATCTCTGTCCATTTCTTTCTCTTTCTCCCTGCCTACCATGCTGGTCACTGTCTTCCTCTCTTGCTTCTCATTCATACTAATGAAACACACAAATCAGAAGTTAAGATTACATCAATCTTTATCTTAAGGTGGCATTCACTACTAATTCAACAGAAATGTAACAAATTTTGAAGAATACATAAGCTTTAGGTTTAACATATATTCTCCCTATGAGAAAAAGGGGAGGAAGGGCAAGCAAATATCATTATCTGTATTAGTCCCCAGGGAGGGAGAAGCTCCATAACCCCTCACCTTCTGAGTGTTCCATCCAGCTGGGGTGGGCAGAAGGGCAGCGGAGCTCCCAGGGCCGCTCAGTGGCAGCAGCCTCGTCCCCATATGGCTGCTCCCAATCTTTAGACTCTCACTGTAGTCTCCATCCCTTCTCTCTTGCTAGCTCAAGATCTCCTCCTCCAGGGTGAAGGGAAAACAGCACTGTCATTTCTAAGGCAGAACTCTTCCTTTAGTTTACGGTCATAACAAATAAAGAACTGCTGTCCCAGACAATAGAACTATACTCGCAGTGTGTATATCTCTTTGGTAAAAGGACCTACATACGCCTACTATATTCAGTCATGCACAGGGGCGCTAGTAAAGGTGTAAGATTTAGATCCTTCCTATTCCAAGGACAAAGGCCAATTTGTGACTAGTGTGTCCCTGATTGGAAAACTCTCAAAGGTCCTCACTTCCTAAATCTCCTTCAAGATTCTTAAGATACTCACTCCGCTAATTCAGAACGCAATCACCACGTCTTAGGGAAGTTTAATCAGTTCCTGTGGTCAAAAGAACTAATCTCTTGGGGGCCAGTCTTTGGCTTTCACTTACTTAGTTGGATAGTCATAGGGCAGACTGCTGCTTCTGGACAGCTAAGTGGTTCAGTAGATAGCGCGCTGGGCCTAGAGTCAGGAAGATCTGAGTTCAAATTCGACCTCAGACACTTACTAACTGTATGACTCTAGGCAAGTCACTTAACCCCAATTTGCCTCAGTTCCTCATCTGTAAAATGGGAACACACTGGAGAAAGAAATGGCAAACCACTCCAGAATCTTTGCCAAGAAATCGCACAGGTTCACAAAGAGACTGAATGACTGAACAAGTCCCTGCCCTCATAGAGAATCTGGTCTAGTAAAATAATGTGTCTCCCATGTTGCTAATTTGAGAATCAGAATTCAGTGAACTTGCTTACCTCTGAACTCATATGTTTAATAGCGTTATCAAAAAGTGGGGCTATTATTGATTTGACATTCTCAAAACTCCCAAGATTTTCAATTTATTCACTAGTCATTCTCTACTCCATTTGCCTCTCTTCTTTTGTATTGTAAGAAGAAGAAGAGCTCATATTTCTGTAGCATTTTAAAGATTCTAAGACTCTTCCCTCCCAACAACCTTATGGGTGAGTTAATGAAAGTATTATAATTGTGCAAATACAGAAGCAGAGGCTTAGATTAGAAGGACCAGGCATGTCACTTGAGGCAAGAATTTTTTTTAAAAAAAGTCTTTTTTTATAATTTTCCTATCATTTACTATAAGTTCTTTCTACACAAATGTGTTTTAAATACAAGTAATTATAAGCATACATTATAATTTTACTTTGAAATAAAACATTTTTTATAGTACTATCTTTAGCATGTGCAGAGGCACCATATCAATCAGCATAGGAACCCAGGTCTCCTGCCTCTAGGCCCACCTTTATGGGTCACCTGCTATACCAGAGTGAGTCAGGGTAGACATAGCAGGATGTAGAGAGAAGGAGGAGCCCATTTGTAAAAATAATATTTGTACACACTAAGAACCTCTGCTCTATGATCCTCTGATGTGGGGTGGAAATGACGCTGGGTTCTCGAAAGCTATGCCGCTGGAACGCAAACCTTGGTAGACACTATCAAACGGAAAGGCTTCGTGTACAGGAAGGAAGGAAGCAAATAATTATTATGTGCCTAGTATGTCTCAGGTACTGTAAGTGCTTTACAAATATCTCCCTTGAGCCTCACAATAACCCTGTGAGGTAGGTGCTATCATTTTACAGATGAAGAAACTGAGGCAGACAAAGGTAAAGTGACTTCCCCGGGGTCACACAGCTAGTAAGGATCTGAGGTTGCATTTGAACTCAGGTCCAGTGTTCTATCCACTATGCCATCAAGCTGTCCAGAAGCAGTAGTCTGCCACATAAGGATCCATCTAGGTAAGTGAGACCAGAGGACTGGCCACCAGGGGATTATTTATTTTGACCTTAGTAACTGATTAAACTGTTTACTAAAATATGGCAACATTGCAATCCGAATTAGTGGAGTGAGTACCTACCTGGAGAGCGTCACGAATCTTTTGAAATATTGAAATCTCGAAGGAGGTTTTAGAAAGTTTTGCAATCTGGTACATGCTAGTCACAAATTGGCACTTGTCCATGGACTAAGTAACTTCAAAGTCCCACTTGAATACTCTAACACTTGTTAGTGAAAAAAAGTGTCGTATATTCCAGAAGTGAAGAAGAACAGAATTAACAGGTAAATTTTTCTGTATAAACTATTATTGCACTTGGATAGAGGATACAGGAAGACACAATGAAAATAATGCTGGTTTTGGAGTCTGAGAACTTGGATTCAAATTTCAGCTCTTGGTGACTTGGGCAAGTCACTTAACTTCTCATTATGCAAACGAGGAAGCCGCAGCTTAGACTCCGCTGTCTCCTGTCAGTAAACTTGAGGGGTTAGCCTAGAGTCCCTTTGAGATCCTATGAATCTTGGCTCCAATATTTTCTAGCTGTGACTGTAGGTATTCTGAGCCTTGGTTTCCTCATCTGTAAAATGTATGCAGAAATTTTACTCACATTACACAACAGGACTGTTGTGAGGAATAAATTTGGCATACCTTAAAGCGTTATAGGAAAGTGAGCTAATGTGAGAACAGGATAGTTGTAAGAAAGTGTTAATTGTGAGGTATAGTGTAACACCAGGAAAAAAGGAGGAAAGATCAGTGTGGGGTAAAATTGTCAGGCAAGCCTTGTTGGAGGAAGGGAGAGGCTTTGGAGCCGGCCTCAGGCTATCTGCCATGAGTGGCAAATTCAGCTCCTTACCCAGCTAAACTTCTTGGAGCCAGGCAGGCTCAAGAGGAATCAGCCCTCATGGATGCGTACTCTTTGTTTAATGCATACTTTTTTATAGTCTCCATGGCCAAGCACTCTATATACCCAAGCTCCATTACTGTCAGGGAGTATGACTACCGAGCACCGCGCCTCGTTAATGTATTATTTATTTTATTACCTTGCTGTTTAAGTTGGTATTTATCACTTACTATCTTACATAATGGTTTGGTAATATGCACACTGATAAATAACTTGAAAATGTCTTGCCGCCCCTTCTCAAGAGCCCAATTTCTCTGCACTGCTAACTAGCTTGGTAGGTCAAATGTTCAAATAATCCTTACTCACTCCTCTCCTGTTGGGAAAGGTTATGGTGCTTTCCATTCAAGCAGATACAGATTAAATCGTTCAAAATCTACTTTACCAGATAAATGGGTAATGAGAAGAGGACGTTTATTTACAGATTCGTAGAACTGTAGAAGATGAGACCAGGAAGACACCTTAGGCTCATAGACAACATGACATTAGAGCTGAAGGGGCTTTCTTGTCCAACCCCTAACTTTACAGATAAAGAAATTCAAAATAAAACCCAAGAAGTGACCTGGTTTGCCCAAGGTTACACAGAAAGATGGCCATAGAACCCGAGAAAAGGCCCAGTTCTCTAGCACTAAAGCTTAGTTCTCTTGACTCTCCTCATCTGTGAAATGGGGATAGTAGAATGCCCATAAGTACGTCTGTCACAGGACTGTAGTAAGGCTCAATCGAAGGAATGTATAAGAACACTTTAAAGTGGTATAAAATGTCATTCATGTTATTATTGTTAACAGTAGAAGTATTAGGTTTTGGTCATCTATGGCTATTAAGTCAAATCAACGAGCATCTATTAAGCACCATGCTTGTGTGCCAGGCCCTGTGCTGAGCACTAGGAATGTGAAGAAGGGCAGTGACGATCCCTGTGGTCCAGGAGCTTACATTCTAACGAGGGAGACAACAGGCAAACCACTGTGTACAAACCAGATATTTACAGGATGAAGTGAAGGTTGAGAATAGTGGGTGAATGAAACTCCCCAAGCCGATAATGCCGGAACTTTCTTGCTTTCTATTTCATCTCCCACCAAAACCAGTAGCAAGTAGCACATGGGACAGGTAGGCACATGGACCTGTTTTATTTATATTCCAATTGGAAAATCTCTGGCCTTGATACTAGGAAAGCTGTGTGATGTCCAATGAGTCATTTCTCTACAGACCCTCAGTTTTCTTCTCTGGAAAATGGGAACAGTATCAGACTACCTTCCAGGGCTGTGCTGTTGTGAAGAAACGGCTTTATAAACCTTAAAGTGAGATACAAATGTGAGCTGTTATTGTCAACAGCCTTGACAGAGGAAATGCAGGCTCTCCTCTTTCCTTTCCCCTTCTGGGGTGATTAATCACTGGGAGGACGGTCAAAAAGTAAGTTGCAGGAAGGAGGAGCAAAAGGGGTCACTAATTTGCTAACTAGACTCATATAATCCAATCCATTCTTTTCTCTCTAAGCTGTGCTTTGGGGGAAGCTCCATTTCCTTCTTTCTCTGCTGTTTGACCTTTAGTCACACAGTCAGTCGACAGCAGTGACTAAGCACCCATGGTGTGCAGGAAGCTCCACAAGGAACAGAAGGGAAATCAGGGAGCAGAAGCTCTGGCCCTGACCTTGACCTTGAGCACCCAGAGGGCTGGGGGGTGGGGGGTGAGATCATCAAGTGACGATGGAAACATGAATTGCGTTCCAGAAACCATGACAGCACTAACTTGCCTTTCTTCCACCATCTTTTCATCACAGATTTTTTGGAGAGTTGGAAGCAGCTGTGGAGGGATGGTGTTATCAAAACAGAACTGTTAATAATAACCAGCTAATGCAAATGAGGGTGACACTTTGGGTCAAAGGACAGGAAGCTATCTTGCATGTGTTAGCTAAATTTGGTTTTGAGAGTGATGTCCCAGATGCAAGACACGATGCTTCCTCAACTGCATGTTTAGGAGGGTGCTTATTTATGCACCATCCTTACTGGGTGTGCACATGCATGAGCCGCCATTAGGAGGGAGGATGGATTCTTCCTGAGTCATCCACACTGATCTGCTTGTGAACAACAGCCTAGTGAGATGGAAAGAAACCTTGTGCAGTATTTAAGAGACTGGTTTCAACTCTGCTGCTAATTTAAAGCATGAATTTGGGTGAGTCATTCTCTGAGCCTTGCCGTCCTCACTGACAATAGGAGGGGCACAGAGTGGGTGATTTCTAAGGTTTCTTTTGGGCCAAAGTCAATCAATCAATCAATTAACATTTATTAAGCACTTGTGTGCCAAGGACTGTGCTAAGTGCTTAAAAAAACCATGACTGTATGACTTAGAGGTTCCTTCGAGTTTTGATGGTCTAAGTTGTAAGATTTCTTCTAGCTCTAATATTCCATATTCCAAGTTTTCTTTCCGGGTACAATCTTCTATGACTCCATGAGAGGCAGTAAGACATGGTAGACAGAAGGATGGCCTCAGAGCAGGACAACCTGATTACAAGCCTTACCTCTGGTGGAGGGACCCTGGGCAGGTCATTTAGTAGCAGTAGGTAATTACCTAAGACCTACCACACTGCAGAGTAATTCCTGGATTTGCATTGGCAGATGCATCAATTTCCCTAATTAAATCATAAGTCTGGACCGAAAATATTAAAAAAATCATGCAAAACTGGCTCAGAAACATATATATATTTTACATATATATATGCACACAGACATATACATATATGTATTTGTGTGTATGTATATGTATGTATATATATGTACAGTGAAAACGGAGCTCTCTAGATTCATTTGGCAGGTAAACCTGATGGCTGAATGTTAAGAGAAAGATCCTCCAAACCTTTCCCTAAAGAAAAGATGATATGTACCTCTCTTTGTAGAATTGAGGGACAATGGATGTGGAAAATGATATAGCTTCTCAGACTCAACTGATGTAGTGGCTACTTTTGCCAAACTGCTCCACCTCTTCACTTTTTTTTTTTATTGTTATAAGGGATGGTTCATTGTATAGAAAGGAGGAAAGCATATATTTAGAAACTAAGGTGATACAAAAACAAAAACTATCAATAACTAAAATTTAAAAAGAAAAAAAGACGTCCTTCAGACAGGGAACCACTGAGTTCATGCAGGCCCACATTACATCTTAGACTTGGGAGAAAAGGGCTCAAAATGCTTTCTGACTTTTCTCACATATTCCCTGTCCCCATGCTCAGAAATTGGAGCAGTGGGTAGAAGTGG
>JAQQSZ010015910.1:0-11160 GCA_028646595.1 Phalanger gymnotis | reverse complement strand
TGAGCGCTTTCCTAGCCTACAGAATCGTTCCTTCAGCCTTTCAGATTCTCCCGGCTGGGAAATTTGCCCCAGTCAGAGTGCTCGCAATTTCTAACTCTCTCAAATCTGCTCAGATTCACTTTTTTATAGGAATCCAACAGAACTTGTGAGAGAGCTCCGGCAAGATGCTGTTTTCATGCGGCCATCTTGGCTCCGCCCCTCGGCTAGCAGCTTCTGTAGGGGTGTAAGACCCAACAAGACCAGCAACAAGAGCTGCCAGTACAAGTTATTTTGATCTGCTTTACTAAGGAAAGTAACTTTAAGGGATTAAGAATCTCACTTTAATCTAACACACAAATATCATTCACTTAGTTCAGGAGGAAAAGCCAGCAACCTGAACTTCATAGAAAATACAAATAGAAATTACAAACATCAACAGACAGACTTTTTCTGATTCAAATCACAATTCACAGTTACCAGGAAAGCATCAACATCTGGGTTTACAAGCCAGGGGGCTTTTAACGGAAGCTCCCAGAGTCTCTTCAAGTCACACGGCACTCTTCCAGGGAGTAAGAGCCACCAAACAAAACACCCAAGTTTCTTCAAAGTGGGGGGGGGAGCTATTAACAATGGCTGCCCAGAGTCTCCACATTAACACCCCTCCATGAGTGAGCCCAAGAAAAAAATGCTAACTTCTGAGGTTTTATACTCTGTTAAGGGCTCCAAGGATTCAAACCTAATCAGCAAAAGGGCATGAGCCTGGGACTTATACCTAGTTAGCAAAAGGGTATGTGCCTGGAGCTTTGCACCTAGTAAGACTTAATCAAAGGCACTTAATTATTTTAGCATTCTAAAACAGTAAAAAGAGTCCCACCTTAATTACCAATACAGCAAGTCACTTTACTCCATGGGCCTTACTTTCTGCATCTGCCACTATCTCAATCGCCCCAGTGGAAGTAACCCAAGACCCTGCTCCCAAGACCACCGGAAACAACAGCACTCAGCTGTCCACCAGCACTGCTTCCAGTCAGACCCTACCAGCCATCAGGGTGGGGGTGGGGGGCCACAATCCTTGTGAAGACAGCCAGAGAAATGCCTCTGCAGGTGTTGTAGCCCCTGCCTTTTCAAGTGATACTGAAGATCCAGAAATGAAAGTTCTTGGCCCTAAAATGTTTAGCATTTTCAAATGGTTTAGCACCCGCAATGGATATAGTTTTATCACCAACAATGTCACTAAAGAGGACACATTACCACCTGCCCCACGCTGAAGTATCCTCAACATTCTATTTCCCACATTATAGTGTGAGCTCCTTCAAAATCTAATGGAAGTGAGTGTTGAAAACGAAAGACATAAATTAATTTAATTAAAAAAGAAAAGACAGAACACAAACAAAAAACAAAGCAAAACAAAAGAATGTGAGCTCCTTGAGAGCAGGAACTGTCTTGCTTTTTTATTTATTTCTATTTATTTCCTCAGCACTTAGCAAGTGACTGATAAATTCTGTTTCCTTCATTCATCTATAAATTAGATGCCCTTCTAGGAAGGCCAAGCAGTGAAGCAGCATAGGATAGAGGCCTCTGGAACATTTTAGTCCACCATCTTTTACTCCAGAAGTACTGTATATGAGAAGTGGAAACTATATAGAAGAAATGACTGTGAGAATCAGAAAACATAAGTTTCTGCCTAAGCTCTGCTACTGACTGGCCATGATACATCAAATAAGACACCTCACCTCAATGAACTTTGCTTTCCTCATCTATAACATGAGGAGAATAGGCTAGATGGATTAAATAGGCATTTGGTAGCCTGCAAGCCTAATTCCAATTTGTAATTTTGGGGGAATGTTAAAATAACATTTGGGGTATAGGTTTCCCTTAATTTGTCATTGGGGGGGGCAGGAAATAGGTTCTGAACTGTAGTACAGAACTTGGAATGACAGGAATTCATCTCTCTACTCTATATTTTTGCAATCAAGCTTATAGGACATGGTGAAACCCAAAGGGTGTTTCCGTTCTGGTATCAGTCTGGCAGCAAATGGCCTAAGAGTGAGCGGGAAGTGTAATGGCTTCAAGGAACCCTTCTCTGTCTCTGGGTCTCTTGGGAGCCCCTGGCATGACACAGGGCAGTTCATTTTATGTACCAGACATTCCAAAGGTGGGCGTCCATGGATAGAGAGTCCCTCTATTCCTTTGGAATAGAAGTCAAGAGAAGTTTTAAGATGTGTTGCCAGTGGAATTTTCCTTTCCCTGTAGTTCTGACCCGACTTTGTGCATCCAGGCAGGAAGAAATCTTAAGGAATTTTCTCCTCTTTCAGAGGACATTTATTCTGTAGGGTATTAACTATGATGTCTGTTTGGATAGCCCAAGCTTTATATAGGGCTCTCAGCCCTTCCTCCTGGTTCTAAGGAGGACGCTTAGGAGGACGCATGCTAAGCTCCTTGTGGAAAAGGTAGAACTGGGAGGCCAGTGCTAAAATCTAGTCCTAGGTATTGCGATAGCACCTGGCAGATGGATCTAGGGGGATGGGAGGACACTGAAAGGATATGTCCTTTACTACCATTGGCAAGAATAGCACAGTCTCTTTCTCCCTCATAAAGCTGATCTCTGGAAAATTTGAAATTTGGACTGTATTAGTTAAGCTAGAAGTTCTCCCCAAACTCTATATGATGTCAATCAGTATTCTCTCAATCATCCATGCCACCCTCCACATGAGACAGGGAAAAAGGAGGAGATAGTTGGGGAAAGCTTTTGAGTGGTATGAAAAGAAGGAGAAGAGAGGTAGAAGATAGATCCATAGCAGAAGAAAAAGCAAGAGTACCAATTGAACAGTCTAATGCCCGGGGATCCCACAGCCTGAGCCAAATCAAGAGCCAAGCCAGCACTTAGGAAGTAAAATTCCTGGGATATCCCAGGAGACTCGCTACCAGAACAATAAACTTCCATTTGGTATCTGTCAGGATCACATAAAATGAGAGACACAATTCTAGGTTTGAGGTTGTGCAAGAAGGATAAAAAGATGTACCCAAGGCAAAAAGGAAAGTGAAAGCACAGGTACTAAGCCAAAACCCAGGAACTCCTGTAGAAACCTAAGCCTAGCATTAGCAAACACATCCAGTATCAAGCGGGATCTGCCCTCACCATCTAAGAGTATGGGGGGGAACAGAGTCTGGCCAGAGGGGATATGACTTTTAAAAAAAATGTGAAAGAAAGTAAATGTAAGACAATGTCAAACACAAAGAAAAAATTTTAGGGAATGAAAGAATCCCAAGAGGTAGACACAGAAGAGAGTAACTCTACAAGTCCAATCAGAGCCTCAGAGAAAGAAATGTCCTGGCCACAAAACCACAAGACTACCTGGGTAGGAGGTGGAAACGAAGCAAGAAATTCAAGCCTTGCCTCTGACTTACTGGCTTTGTGACTCTGAGAAAGTTCATTTAACCTCAGCACTTTAGACAACTCTCTAAGACTCTTAAGTTGCAAAGAAGGTGTCAACCTCCCTTGGTAGAAGGAGTTTACCCAACTGGGAGTTCCCTATATTAATTAAATCACAAGTCTAATCTCTATTCCTTAATCAGAATAATACTGAAATGAGATCCTTTCCCAGAACACATAGCAACCAGAGTAAAAACTATATTGGAGGAAAAAGCAGAGCTAGGATTCTGAAATTTGCTACATATAGATATTAAAAGGTTGGAATTCCAAATGAAGGGCCAACACGGATACCATCCGAGACAGCTAAAGTACTGATGTGTCCGATAAGGTGACCTCCATGGAGGGACATCCTGCTATAGATACAGAAAGGGTCTTTACAGGGATTGTCTTTAACAAGCTCATTCATTTCATCAAAAAGTATCATGCATTTCATTCTTTCTCTTATTCTCATCCAGTCCTAGTGGATTCTGCCTTCTAACAGTGCCTCACCACTGTTTTCCTTATCTTACAAGGCCACTCCTTAAGTTCTGTTCCCAAAATATTTCCTCTCCAGCTTCTTTGTTCTCAATTTGAATCTCATTGGCATGTTAGATTATTTTAGATCATTCCCACAGATGGTATCAATTATCTATGATTCTCAAATACTTAATCTCTTTCTGTGTTGCTTTTTTGTTGTTCTCACTTAATGTTACATAGGAATGTGTGCAGTTAAAAGTACCGAAAGAGGCATAGGAGAAAGACTTTCTACTTCTTTCCTATTCTACCTTTCTTACTTTTTTCTTTCCTCTCATTTTTTCTTTCCTTTCTTTCTTTATTTTCTTTCTTCCTTCCTTTCCTCTTTCCTTTTGCCTTTTTCCCTTTCCTGCTTTCCTTTTCTCTCTCCTTTTTCCTTCTTCCCTTTCCTGCCTTCCTTTCTTCCTTTTTTCAAGTATTTTAGAGATACCCTTTTCCCAGAGCTAAGGCCAAGAAAGCATACTGTGCCCTGAGCTTAGCATAGTAACAATTCTTTGCACTCTGGATGATCTCACCCTCTGACAAAGTGCATTGCACCAGGAATTCACTTGCCCTATTTCCCAAGGACCTATGAGCCAACAACTACCATGTCTCTGACAGGTCCACGATCCCTGCTCCTTGTACTGTCCTCCTCTCCCCATCACAGAAGTCTGGTTCTGTACCCCACAGAGAAGTAATCATGACCCCTAAGACTTGGCACAATACAATTTCCACAGGACTCCTGGGAGCAGTAACTCAATGCCTAAAAATGATTATGTCATAGTCCATGCTAGTATGTATATAAGCACTGCCTGTACCCCAACATGTTAAGCCCTCCTACTCAGGAGGACTTCCACTTGCAAGTGTTTTCCTCACTCTGAAACTGATTAAAATGATACCTGATTCCTGAGACACCTACCTCTGGCCTGCTCTGTGTCAGCTCCAGCCATTCTCAGGTTAGAGACCAGTCCAGTCTGGACTGCCTTCAAAATTCTGTTGATACCTTTTCTTTCCTTCCTTTCCTTCCTTCCTTTCATTTTATCTTTCCTTTCTTTCTTTTCCTTCCACACCTTCCTTACTTTCTTTTTCTGACCTTCTTTCTTTCCTTCCCTTCTTTCTTTTCTCCTTTCTCTTTCTTTCTAGTATTTTCCCCATTGATACCTCAGGATATGTAGAGATATTTCTTTTGACTCAGGAAGACACAACCCTACAGCCTTGAATCTCTTGCTTCTAAGTGAGAACTCAGAAACAGTACATTGCAGAGAAATCTGATCTTTAAGATTGTCATTACAAAGTGACCAGAAAGAATGGAGAGCGGAGCCAAAATTCACTTTCAGAAATCACCTCCACAGCACGAGTGCTGTGATTTAGTATCAGACAATTTGCAACAGACAAGTCTATGACCTTATAAATTGATCACCTTTCACCTATGTCTTTCTTGTTAGATTTTTACCTTTCTTCCAGTTCTTCTCACTAAGTTTCTTATAAGCTTTCACATGGGTTGGCCACATCAATCTGAGGATCATAGGGTTGTAAGATGGCAGAAACCTTAGAAATTATCTAGTCCAACATCTTAACTTTTTAAAGAGATGAGCAGACAAAACAAGAGACAGAGAGCATTATGAGATTGCAAAATGGACAATTTTGATTACATCAAATTAATAAAGTTTTGTAAACAAACAAAAACAATGCATCTAAGATTAGAAAAAAAGTAGAAAACTAGGAGGGGGAAATTTTACAGCGAATTTCTAGAACGTAGGCCTCATTTCTCAAATATATAGAGAACTGAGTCAAATTTATAAGACTGCAATTCATTTCCCAACTGATAAATGGTTGAAGGATATGAACGGGAACTATTCAGAAGAAGAAATCAAAGCTACCTATAGTCATATGAAAAATGCCCTAAATCACTATTATTGTTGAGTCATGTTAGTGGTACCTGACTTAGTTGTACCAAATCCCCATTTGGGATTTTCTTGGTGAAAACACTGGAGTCGTTTGCTATTTCCTGCTCCAGCTCACTTTACATGTGAGGAACTGAGGCAAACAGGGTTATGTGACTTGGCCATGGTCACACAGCTAATAAGGATCTGAGACTAAATTTGAACTCAGTTCCTCCTTACTCCAGGCCCAGCACTCTATTCACTGTGCCATCTAGACAAATGCAAATTAAAACAATTCTGAGGACCATTTTAGATCTATGAGATTGGCTAATATGATGGAAAGTGGCAAATGTTGGAGGGGATGTGGAAAAATAGGAACACTCATGCTGGAGAGCAATTTGGAACTATGCTCAAACACTATAAAACTGTGCATACTCTTTGACTCAGCAATATCACTACTAGGTCTGTGCCATAGAGATCAAAGAAAAAGGAAAAGGACCTATATGTAGAAAAATATTTATAGCAGCTTTTTTTACGGTGGCAAAGAAATGGGAATTGAGGGGATGCCCATCAATTAAGGAATGGCTGAACAAGTTGTGGTATATGATTGTGATGGAATACTATTGTGCTGTAAGAAATGATGAGCAAAATGCTTTCAGTAAAACCCGGGAAGATTTACATGAATTGATGCAAAGTGAAATGAGCAGAACTAGGAAAACACTATACACAGTAACAACAATATTGTATGATGATTAATTGTAAATGACTTACCTATTCTCAGCAATATGATGAAAAATTCTAACCACCTCTGCGGAAAGAACTGATGGAGTCTGAATGCAGATCGAAGCATGCTTTTTTTCTTTTTTACTTTTATTGGGGGTGGGGAGGGTGGTTTGGTCTGTTTTCTTTTGCGGTGTGGCTAATAACGAAATGTTTTGCATGACTGCATACGCATAATCTTTAACAAATTGATTGCCTTCTCAAGGAGGGGAGAGAGGAAGGAGGGAGGGAGAAAATATGGAATTTAAGCAGCTTGCCCAAGGGGACACAGATAACAAATAAATAATTGAATCAGGATTTGAACTCATAACTTCTTACTCTAGATCTAGTCTTTCCTCAATCCCAATCATTCTAGACCTATGTGCTGCACTTGACACTGTTGACCACAATCTCCTAGAAACTCTTTCCTCTCTGGGCTTCCACTACACTACTCCATCCTACTTCAACCCCTTCCTGTCTGACTGACTGCCCTTTCTCAGTATTCTTTGCTGACTCATTACCCACATAATGTCTCTCAAATGTGAGTGTTCAGTGAGGTTCTGTCCTGGCTTTTCATAATATCTCTTTTAGGAAACTCACCAAATCCCATGAGTTTAACTATCATGTCTATACAGATGACTCATAGAAGAATATATCCAGATCCTGTCTCTACTCAGAGCTTCAGTCCTGAATAACCATTTGTTGATTTGACATTCAAACTGCATTTCCCGGTGGCCTGGCCTCTTAAAGGCAATATGTCCAAAACTGAACTCATTATATATTTTTTTCTCCATCCTCCCCTAGTCCAAACTTGACTATTTTTTCCCCTAAGGCACTAACATCCTTCTAGACTTCCAAGTTTTCAATCTTGTCATTATCCTGGACTCCTCACTCTCCCTCTTAATTAACAAATCTTGCCATTTCTACCTTCATAATATCTCTAACATCCAACCCCTTTTCTCCTCTGGAACAGCTACCATCGTGGTTCAGGCCTTCATCTCTTTTCTCCTAGATCCAAAATGTGCTCCCAAGTGCAATTTATGCAGCCCACCTACAAGCATAGAAATTTACAAAAATGCTTTAGTAAAGGAAGCTGAGCTACAGTAGAGCTCTCGCTAAAATGGCAAATCGAAACACATTGTCTATTGTTTCAATAAAAACCTAAAGTTGCATGGCCCTGACCTAGATTATTGCAACAGCCTCCTAACTGTTCTCCCTGGCTTAAGTCTCTTAACTAGCTGAACCAACTATGTGGCGCGGTAGGTAGAGTGCTGGACTTGGAAGAAGCCCCAGATATTTACTAGCTGTGCAGCTTGAGGCAAGTCACTCAACTTCTGTCTACCTCATTTCCCTCAACTATAGAATGGGAAAGATAATAATAGCACCTACCTGCCAGACCTGGGAGGATCAAAGGAGGTAGCATTTGCAAAGTACTTCTCAAAGTGCCTGGAACATAGTAGGTGTTTAATAAATGCTCGTTCCCTCCCTCCCTGTCAGCCCTCCAATGCATCCCACACAGTGCCGACAAAAGGATTTTTCTTAAGTGCAGATCTGACCACATTACTTCCCTATGCAATCAACTCCATTAACTTCCAGCTGGCTCTAGAATAAAAAATAGAGCTCTTCACAACCTGGCCTACACTGACCTTTCCAGTTTCATCAGACATTATTTATATGATCCAACCAAACTGTCTTTCTCCCTATTCCTCATTCAATTTTCTATCTCCATGTTCTTGTGTTGAACATCCCCTAAGCCTAGAATGCATTCATTCCCCTGCCCATTGCCTCTGCTTCATAGAGTTACTCTTTATTTGTGTTTGTGCTTCCTTCTCGAAGAGGACCATGACATCAGGGAAATGATGACATGACTTGCAGTTGACCTTGATTTGAGTGACGGAGGGCTGTGCAAGGTCACCAGCCTCACTTTCTCCTCCAGAGCCATCTGGGTCCAGTGGCCTGATATTCATCAGGATGACTGGAGGTGGCCCAGGATGCAATGGGAGACCCTGGCCCTTTTAGGCCAAGGCCTTTTCATGTACTCACTTAGGGTGAATAGGCCTCTTTAAGGAGTGAGTCAAGCGATGGCCCCTTTAATTAAAATTAATTTTAAAAAATCAAGCTGGGGGGAAACACCCCCAGCTCATCTATAAAAGGAGCTGGACAATGGAATGGTAAACCATTCCAGTAGTTGAAGTTAGACAGCATTGAAATGACTCAGCTACGACCAATTGATTGCCTGGAATGTAGTAGGAGACCTAGTCCCTGAAGGAGTGTTACCTCTCTCTGGAGGAGAAAATGAGGTTGGTGACCTTGCACAGCCCTCTCTCACTCAACATTTTGTTCATCATTTCTTACAGCACGATAGTATTCCATCACAATCATATACCACCACTTGTTCATCCATTCCCAAATTGATGGTCATCCCCTCAATTCCCATTTCTTTGCCGCCATAAAAAAACTGCTATAAATATTTTTCTACATATAGGTCCTTTTCCTTTTTCTTTGATCTCTATGGCACAGACCTAGTAGTGATATTGCTGAGTCAAAGGGTATGCACAGTTTTATAGTGTTTGGGGCATAGTTCCAAATTGTTCTCCAGAATGGCTGGATCAGTTCACAATTCTACCAACAACGCATGAGTGTCTCTATTTTTCCACACCCCCTCCAACATTTGTCACTTTCCATTATATTAGCCAATCTTATAGGTCTGAAGGGTCCTCAGAATTGTTTTAATTTCCATTTATCTAGATGGCACAGTGAATAGATTTGGGCCTGGAGTAAGGAAGACCTGAGTTCAAATCTAGTCTCAGACATTTACAAGCTATGTGACCATGGCCAAGTCACATAACCCTGTTTGCCTCAGTTCCTCATCTGTTGCTTCCCCAGTAATATATCCCTTGAAGACTCTTTTCCTTTCCTACTACCTTTAACCCTCCCCATCTTTCAAGGGCCGTCTCCAACCTTATCTTCTCTATGAAGTCTTCCCTGACTATACCCATCCACATTGAGTTCCCTGTTTTTCTTATATAATATTTATATTGTCATCATCTTTGTGGGGCACTTATTCACATACTGAAATACCTAAATAGAAACTTAGGATTTATTTCTTGCTCGTATATGTGTGTGTATGGCTATTTCTCCTGGCAAGACTATAAGCCCTTGTAGGGGAGGCACTTCATTTTCACTTATCTTTTATCTCAGTGCCTAACAGAGTGCTATGCACAAACTGGATGCTCAAAAAATACTTAACAGATGGATGAAAGAATGGATAGACGGACAAGGGGATGGATGTACAAATAAGGGTGGTTAGATGTATGAATTTTGGCCTATCTGGAGCTGTTAGCCACCGTTTCATATTCAGTCCTATAGAAACGGTTTATATTATCCTTGCACATCTATTTGACCTTATTTTCTTTCCCAAATAGCCCCTTTCCTCGTCATTAGGTAAGACTCTCCATAGCTTGACTTGAAATCTCTCCAAATGACAAAGAATCAGTTTTAAACCTTGTCTGGCTCACTTTCTCCATAAGTGATTACCAGTCTTTAGGAGTCTTTAGGAGACCTAAATATTTTTGTAAGCTTTCATACCTTCGGTTATTTGATTTTTTCAGTCACTGTTACTGAAACATACTTATCTGCCTTTTTATCCATGGCTCAGGCAACAGAATTGCTGATTTTAAACATAGGTGTGTGCTGGTTTAAAAATGTAGGTTGTCTACCTCCATCATCACCATTTCTCTTTTCCAGTTAACTGTACTTTCTTAAAGAAAACTCATCAGTAGGACTTCGTAAGTGATGAATGTACCTGTGGTTTCATGTTGAAGAATTTTCTTATCTTCTTTCTTTGAGAGACCTTGGTAACAATTAATGGGATAAGGTATAAATAATAATGCTCACCATGTACCAAGAGTTTTGCTTTATTTCATTTCCCAAAGCACCGTGCCATCGCCAATTAACGATAACTCTATGAGCTAAAGCAGGGGCTTTCTCCCATTATTTATATACAGTGAAATTTCAATTAACTGAATCTCAGTTACTATAACTAGGATCCAAAACTCCTCAGATTGTTTTTTCTGTCACTCCCTTTTTAGGATAATGAATTTAAGGCATGAGAATATAAGCCATTATCAAGGATTTGTTTAACAACAAACTTCTATAGTCATTACAAATTTTACCCAATCTTCTACGCTTTCTACATCTATGTATGCTGTTCTTTCAAAGAGTAGTTATTTAAATGCATCTGGTGAATTGATCTGAATACTGTGCTCTTTAATCAAAGTAAGTGTTGAGGGCCAACAAAGTAAGCAAGTGCCAAGGACAAAGTGTTTTGAAGTGTTGTGCTTATTACTTATTACTTTATACAAATGCACATATTTTTAATGCTTAGGACTCCATAGCCAGCAAGTATTTTATTTTCTAACAAGTCAAGTCACACGTTGTTGTAACAATCTTGCTAGCAGCTGCTGTAAGGGTGTAAGGCCCGCCAACAACCAGCACACAGAAAGTTGCCAACACAGGCTCCTTGATCTGCTTTACTAAGGAAAGTAACTTTAAGAGGTTAACAATCTCAGTTTAATCAAACATACAAATATCATTCACAGTTCAGGGGAAAAA
>JAQQSZ010015909.1:0-11160 GCA_028646595.1 Phalanger gymnotis | reverse complement strand
TTTCCTGTGGGGTAAGCTACATAACTGAGTATGTATGGTATTCCCTCTTCAGGTCAAATCTGATGAGGGCAAGATTCACTCATTCCCCCTCACCTGCCTTCTCTTCTCTTCCTACAGAACTGCTTTTTCTTGCCACTTTTATGCGAGATAATGTACCCCATTCTATCTCTTCCTATCTCTCTCTCAATATATTCCTCTCTCATCCCTTATTCATCTTCAGCTCATCCTATGCCCATTCTCTCTCTCTCTGCATATATATACATACATGCATATATATACACATATATAAACATATATACATACATATACATAAGCATATACATATATACACATACATATACACACATGCATATTCCCTTCAGCTACCCAAATATTGAGGTCTCATGAATCCTACACATCATCTTTCCATGTAGGAATGTAAACAAAATAGTTCAACTTTAGGAAGTCCCTTGCAATTTCTTTGGGTATGTTTGTGGGCATTAGGTAAGCAGCGAGTAGGCATGGAGAGATCGAGAATGGGAATGATAGAAGGGGCAATCTGCTGGAGAAGATAAGATGGAATGGGGTCATTTGTACATGTAGAGGGGTAGATGTGTTGGCATTTGGCCATCACTACAGCTAGGACTGTGCCTGAATTAAATTATGAAGTTATGTGATGTTTACTAGATGGTAAGCTCGACAATACAATGTCTATGCTTTATCTAAATTTTGAATGTCTCCTAGCACTTTACATAGTACTCTGTATGTTCTGAATAAAATATGTATTGATTGAGGCATTCCAGAAGGATGACTGTGTGAATTATTATGACTAAGTCCAGCTCCCCTTTATCCTGTCAGAATGGCCACAAAGTGCCAAGTATTAAAATAGAAGAAGGAAAACAACCCCCACGGAGAAAAACTTCACTAGAAACTGAAGAGGCCTTAAGACAATGAATGGATATTTGGTGGTGATGAAATACGGAGGCCTCTTTACAGCCAAATGCTGTTCTCAGTCCTCTAGAATTTGGCAACATGGATCAAGCCTTTCTTTATGTAACGGTTACCTTCTCCTTTGTTCTTTGTAACATTGCACTAGCTCCACACCTTTCCTACTCTGACTTTTTTCTTCTGTCTCCTTTTCCTTCTGCCATCTCAATTTCAATGTTCTCAAGCGCTCCATTCTCAACTCAGTGGTGAGAATGTTGGACCTGGCATCAAGAAGACCTGAGTTTAAATCCTGCCTCAGACATTTACTAACTGGGTGACCCTGCACAAGCTTCTTTTAACTTTTCACCTTTAGTTTCCTCATCTGGTAAATGGAATAATAATGACAGCAACTACCTTACAATGTCATTGGGAGGATAAAAGATTACAGATATCCCAAGTTTTATAAGCCTTAAAGCGCTATATCAAGGCTAGCTATTATTATTATTCAAAAGATTAATGAAATAATTTAAGGGAATGTTATAATATAAATACATATAAATGGCACTTTGTGATTTGAAGAGCACTTTTCTTGCACAATTCTGTGAGATGAGTAACATGAATATTATTGCTCCTAATTTGAAGACAGAGCAGCTGGAGTTGTGATGCGCCCAGGTGACTTGCCTGGAATCCCGTAAATGGTAAACAGTAGAGTCAGTGCTCAGGCCCAAGTCCACTGGCTCTAATTCTACTGTTTTTTTCTTTTCCAAACATATTATACTGCTCGAATTCCACTACCCTGAACCACAGCTCGTTCAATGACTTTTCAATTTCTTATATTCAAAACACACTTTAAAGATTAAATATGTGTATTCATAGTTAGTACAGTAGGGATATGTTTGGAGATGGGTTTCATGTCCCCATAATACTTGGGACTGAGAGAGAACTTTTTTCATTATAGGGATAGACTATCTGGAATATGACTTCAGAAGTCAGTGAGTAACTTAAATATGGTAATTTCACTTAATGGGAGCTCTGGGCACAAGTGCTTCCAGAACAGGAAGTTTAGAAGAACCTGGGAGAATTTTACATGAGTGAGCAAGATGTGGGTTGCAACAGTTAAGAGTTGTAGATGAAAATAGGTTGGAGGAAGAGAGAGAGAGAGAGAGAGAGAGAGAGAGAGAGAGAGAGAGAGAGAGAGAGAGAGAGAGGCAGATAGAGAGAGACAGAGACAGAGAGAGACAGAGAGAGTATGAAGTGCAAAGCATGTGATATTTACTAGATGGTAAGCTCCACAATACAATGTCCATGCTTTATCTGAACTTTGAATCTCTCCTAGCACTTTACATAGTATCTTGCATGTTCTTAATAAAATGTATATTCATTGAGGGGGGAGGGAGGGAGGGAGGGAGGGAGGGAGGGAGGGAGAGAGAGAGAGAGAGAGAGAGAGAGAGAGAGAGAGAGAGAGAGAGAGAGAGGGGGGGGGTAGGGAGAGGGAGAGGGAGAGAATGAGAGAGAGAGAATGAGAGAGAGAATATGTTTAGACCACGTTTAGGCTACACATTTCTGCTGAGAGAGCCAGGATTGTGCAGATGAAGATGGCTGAGATAGGAGAGATTCCACTGACATGGAGAGAGAGACTCTAAGAAGTGTGAATCTATCTCAAATGTTCTGAAGCTCCAGTTGCTAAGAAATAAATCGCCATAATGGTGAAATATTAGGATTAATTAATTGATTGATTATATTAATTGGTATCCATCTAGTTCTTTTAGATTGTGAGCTGCTTGAGGGAAGGGACTTTTACTTCTTTTTGTTTTACTTCTTTTTTGTACCTTTAGCACTTAGCCCTGTGCGTGGCATATAGTAGGCGTTTATTAAATGTTCATTGATTATTATTGATTGAATTGGGAGATATTCTTGACATGATTTTGTTCCTTATTATTTACCTTGGTATTGTTCATTCATTTCAGTTGTGTCCAGCTCTCCATGACCCCATTTGGAGTTTTCTTGGCAAAGATACTGGAGTGGTTTGCATTTACTTCTCCAGCTCATTTTACAGATGAGGATCTGAGGCAAACAGGGTTAAGTGACTTGCCCAGGGTCACACAGCTAGTAAGTGTCTGAGGCCAAATCTGAACTCATAAAGATGAGTCTTTCTGACTCCAGGTCCAGCACTCTATCCACTATGCCACCTAGCCACCCCATTATGTACCTTACCTTTTGTTTTATTTAAATATCATTTGCTCTAATTTCATGTGTCATCTGGTGTGGTCAGGTAGAATCATTGAGTGGGGGCTCAGAATTATGCATTTACCCAGATTTTGGCCCCAAACAGTTAATTGAATCTTGAGTCTAGGAATAGAGAGAGGATTTTGGGAGGAGATCATACTTCACATTTTTTTATTGTGTTTCAAAATGAGAGATCTTTTTTGGAAAACTACAAGAAAGTCGTGATAGTTCATAAATTTATATAACATGATGTTTTATGTTTAATATTTTTAAATATAATGGATAATGGTAAAAATTCCCAATTGTCTAAAAAAAGACAGATCTCCAAGTTCTAGGCAAACGAGTTTAATTTCTAGAAAATTTCAATGGCATTATTTGTAAACATCTAGGAAAAGAAGCAGTGATCACAAAGAACCATCACGGCTGGTTGTGGTGTCACACACACACACATCCCTGCTATTGGGGTGGCAGGGGCTAGTATGTTGCTTGATATATCAGATATTCTGAGTTGTACTAGGGCTAAAGTTGAATGAGCATCCATACTTAGTCTGGAACAAATATAGTAAACACCAGGAGTAGAGAGCCACTAAGTTGCCTGAAGAGGGGTTAATTAGCCTTGCAGTTGACTAAGCCATCCAAATATTTTATAGACAAACTGTCATCTTGGAACTGTCTAGCACAAGTTTACTTGTAAGGATACTTTTTTTTTAAACCCAAAGATTAGATTTTATATTTATCCCTATTGAATTTGATCTCATTGGATTCAACCCAACGTTTTAGCCTGCCAAGTTTTTTTTTTATGGATCATGATATACAATGTCATGACATCCTCCTTGGTTTTTTTTTGGGGGGGGGGTGTCATCTGCAAACCTGTACCTGAGGAGAATTGAGGTCACATAGACAAAGGAATACTATATTATCTTTCCAATGTCCATTTGTGAGCAATGAATTTATAAACATATTTTTAATCATACACTGTCTGCTTTCCACCTTCTTTGGTGTTGAATATTTTTCCTACCTAACAGTCTATACTATATAACTCCATGTCCCATAACTAGCACTTTCTTCCCAACAAACACAACAATTTACATGTATGAAGTATTTTTCTATAACCATGTATATAGTACATTTCTCATCACAATTCAGTGAGGAAAGTAGTACCATGGCACTCTTTTTCCTGTGATGGTAAGATTTCCTTCCTTGGTGGGATGCTGCCTGCACCAGTAGGCCTGGTGACCCTACTTATGTAGGAATTGATGATTCTGTCCAGTCCCATAAAGAATAATGGTCTCTAAAGTGTTGGGTATGAGAAGATCAATCTCTGTACAGGGAGAAATTATTAGAACTTTTATTTCTATTTTTTTTTCTAAAAAGTAGAAATTAAGCTTTACTGATATTTGGTATGCAGCTTGATGCTGACAACCAATATTCAATCTATATATCAGATAGTCACATATTATGTATGATATATGAGATATCCTAAGGAAAGAATGGAAGTTCTGCAATGTAGAGAGGTTAATAGTTCTGTCTTGACTCATTCATTTGCTTTAAGTATTTCCTGTTGCAATGTATTGTACTTTACATGTCCCTAGTTAAGGGGACATGTGAATGAATGAAGAAAGCATTTATCAAGCACTTACTATGCACAAAGTACTCTGCTGTGTCCTGGTTATAGAACCAGAAAAGAATGGTGGTCCCTTCTCTCAAGGAATTCACATTTTAATGGGGGATATTATATCCTCTAGTTTTAACTAACCTTCACAAAATGAAAAAGTGGCTTAAAATGTTGCTGCAAAGGAAACACTGATGGATGATAGTACTTAATAATGTGAGCACAACTGAACCACGAGAAAATGCCAGGCTCAACACTTCTATTCCTAGTACAAGCTCTTTTTTGGGAACACTACAAGATAAAATCAAGGATTATCTTACCAGATCTGAGAAGGACCTGGCCAAAAAAATTGGAATTATCTAGACTTTTTTGGATGACTTATGTAAACTCACTACTGTTAACAATGAACTTTGTTCTAAGTATGTACTGTGCCTTGAGATATTAATGATTTTTTTCATTATGATAGTTTTAAAAAAGTAAATTTTTGTGGCTGGAAATGTGTCACTTATTTTGTACAAACTCATATCTATATACTAAAAATACTTTGGAAACAATTTTCTAACACATTGAAGAATTTTCTAAAACTATCATATCTTAGAAGAACATGGATAGATTTGCATGAAATAATGAGGAGTAAAATGAACAAAACCAAGAGAATATTGTATACAGTAACAGCAATATTGTATTAAGAACAATTTTGAACAAATAAGTAATTTTGACTATTATAAATGCCCAAATTAACTACAAAGGACATGTAAAAGAAGACACTATCTGCATCCAGAGAAAGAACTGATAAATAGAAGTATGTACGGAAGGATTTTACATATATATGCACATATTTATATCTAATGGGAGCCATCTCTAGGATGGGAGGAGGGTAGAAAAAAGGAAAATAAAGAAATTTACATGACAACTTAAAAGAAATAGCATGTATGTGGTAGATTTGCCGTTTCATGTGCAACCATCTTTTTTTAAATTATACTACATTATGGATATACTTGTTTTAGTCCATAAATTAAAAATTTCTTTAAAATTATCAATCAAGGCACTGGGAATATGAAGGCAAAAAATAAAACAATCCCTTCTGTCTGAGGAGCTAGGGGATAGAACATGTAAATGAGTAAGAAATTGAAAAACAAAGTAATTTAGAGAGTAATTTACCAGTAAAAATTTACTTAGGAGGTTTCACCTGAGCTGTGCTGTGAAGAAAATCTGCTTAAAGGTCCCAAGGTTGTGGCCAGTGGAATTATCCATTGGCAATCACTAATGGTCTTTCCTATTCTTAGATGCCCCAGCTAACACTATCTCCAAATTCTGCTAGGAGTTTGCTGCTGTATTCCACCTGGTATCTTTATTGGTGTGGGGTTTCTTTCATTACAGTGCTAACAGAGGAAAGAACATTACTGGATTTGCAGTTGGGAAATCTCAGTTTGAATTCTATCTGTGCTACTTATGTAATGTTAAGCAAGATACATATGCTAGGTGGTGCAGTGGAATCAGGAAGAGCTGAGTTCAAACATAGTTCCACACACTTTACTAGATGTGTGACATTAGGCAAGTCACATCAGCTCTCTTTGCCTCAGTTTCCTTATCTGCAAAATGGGAGTGATAATAGCATCTACCTTCCAGGGTTGTGAGAGTCAAATGGGATATTATTTGTGAAATGTGCCGCAAACTTTAAAGCACTATATAAATGCTACCTATTATTACTTTCTTTCTGAGGCTAACCTTTCTTAGCCTCATTTTCCCCATCCGTAAAATGAGAGTTAGGTAAACTCCAAGGTCCTTTCCAACTTTAAAATTGTATCATTTTATGAACTTAAATATAGGTCTCACTCTAAGGTTGGTGCAGATTCACGTACACTTGTATATTCCAAGCTAATTTGGCCGTGACATAGTTTTGGCCTTGAACTTTAGAAAGCAACCATAAATATTAATCCTAGGAGTGAGAGGGATACGGGGCAATGGAATACCAATGGTATAAATGGAAGTCAGGGAAATTTTGTATCAAACAGAGAAGATAAGTCCTATTTCATAAGAAAAAATATTTGTTGTATCTGTAATGTGAGACTTGAGTATATTTGACAGGGATGATGATGCTGAGTGTGCAGTAGGAGGAACAGCCCATGTCAGTTTGGGTGCTGCCTGTAAGCCTACAGAATAGCAGGATATCATTTTATTAATTAACAAGAGGAGTATAATATATAATTTTCCAACAAGGTGCCAATATATTCAAACTACCAATCCAGTGATCTCTCCAGAGTTTTCTGACACATGCACGGAAGATCTCCAGTGTGTATGTGGGGGTCTTTTATCCTTTCTTGCTTTGTGTCTTTGTATGAATGGGCAAGAAAGAAGCCTTTCATATTCTGAATTCTAGCCTGAGGCTAATACAAAATATCTATTGGAATTATTAAAACAGAAAAATCTATATCTCTAGAGTCTCCACCCTCTATTTGGGAAATTTCTTCATTTTCTTTAAATTTTGTTTATATATTTTACACAAGCAATCTAGTCATAGAGGACTTATTTTATTTGATACAATGAAGAAACAAGGGAAAAAGGTTTCATATCTCTTACATGAGATTACCACTTGATCTTACCCAAAAGTCTTCTCCTGAATCTATCTGCAGGTTATGGAAAGGGAGTATAGATATCAGTGTTAAGTTCCAGGTCCAAGTTCTGGGGCCTGGCTGAGACAATGAAAGCGAGAGAAATTGAAAGAGAGGACTAAAAGTGGACCAGTTTCTTGGCTTTCTTGTTCACCTATGAGGTTTTTGGAAGCTACTTGTCTCAATTACTCAAGTCCAGAGTCTTTTCTGCTCACTGGTCACTAATTGACTATCTGACTCAGTTTCCCCTAAAGAAAGCCTCTGGATCCTCTAATTTGCACAAAGGTGAAATGTATTATAAATACTTGCTACAAGCATAAACACAAGTTTTTTTTTAAATCTGAAAGTTTTCTTGTTTAACATTTAAATAGGGAAAAGCATTGTTAATGATTGAACTTATAATGAATGTGATTCACATGTGCAGATACCTTTTGTGAAAAGCTATATTGGATCAAAGGATTAGCTTTAGAGGTAGAAAGCACCTTGGAGATCCTCTAGTTTAATCCCGTTATTTTGCGGGGAGGTAAATTGAGGTGCAGCAGGAGGAAGCAACTTGTCCAAAGTTACAGGCCCTGGGTTCCAGTTCAGTGCCTCTGCTCGATATTTTTTTATCTCTTATATTCTGTGATTTGTGACTTGTGGCATGTCGCTAAATCTTTAAAAGCCTCCATTTTTTATCTGTAAAATGACAATAATCATGCCTATATTCCCTGTATCTCAGGCATGTTAGTAGAAAAATCCTTTTTAACTCTGAAGAGCCTGTAAATAGAAGCCATAAGAGTTACTGCCAACCAAACTACAAGCTCCTGATTGCTTTTTCCTCTCCCAAGACCCCCTTACAGGGTTCTGCACATGCTGACTATGTAGTAAATGCCTGTTGCATGGAAATAAAGGGGTTGAGTTGTAGTTAAATGGAAAAAGCCAAAACAGCAAAGATCAGCAGCTAGCACGAGATCTACTCATCCCCTCTCCCTGTATCATCCTAATAGCATGGCTGGTGTGAGAACACCCTCAGGAATCATGCCAGCCAGAGTTATGCTGACTGAGGGAAACCTGAATCAAGCAATTACACCAACAGCTGCATCCTTATGAAATCATTGGGATAACTAAGACAGAAAGATTTCTGAGAAAGGCAAAGAAATTACTGGGAAAAGGGAAAGTGCATATTAGATTCTGTCTTGCCATATCTCATTTCATCATAATTAAAAAATAAAGGCCAGGATGTAGCTAGACATTATCTAGTGGCTAGACATTTCTAGGAAATTAAGGAACTTGCCACCTGGGTTTAGCTTTGTGTCTGTGCCTCTCTCCTCCCCACCCTCTGTCCCTCTGTATGGAAAACAAGCATGGGTTTTGAAACTGAAAAAGTGGAGAAGACCAGACCCTAGAGCTTTAGGCAACTTTGATGGAAAGGTAACCCCTGCATGGATGACTCGAAGTAGTCTAGCCTTCAGAGGTTAAAATTGGAAGTCATAGGGAAAGTCTACTCCAAGATAGGCTTCCATCAGAGATACTCATGCACAGGACCAGCAAGTTGAATTCAAGGAAAAGATTAAGCCGGAGTGCATTAACTATTCAGCAGGACCCAGCTCTATATCTAAAGCTTTGTGATTGGGACAAAGCCTTCCAGCCAAGCTTCAAAAGAAATAAATCAGTCCACTCCTTTAGAAGGGAAAATAAGGGAGATTTTCTTCTACATTAGGGAATACTTTTGCCAACATTTGCCAATGGCTAAGTGCTGCTACCTTCCTAAAGGAGCTATTGAAATATTGAAATATTAATATTGAAATATTAAAAGCATTAGGACATGAATCTAAAAGGAAATATCAGAGGCCTCTCTTTTAAGGAGAAAAGAGCATTATAGCCAAGGACTCTAGCTGTAACTAGAAGCTAGGAGCAGAGAGAAGCTCTAGAATGATGTACCTGCCTACAGTGAATAGAGACTACACACCTGCTGGAGACGATCTGTATGGCAGAACAGCTTTTGCAAGAGACAACAAATCTGGTAGAGATATCTCTACTCTTCAGTAGAGATAATGCCTCCAGCAAAGCAATGTCTGATGCAGAATGTGTATAAACTCCTCGCCTGGCAGAAACCAAAACAAAGCAGGATTTTGAGGAGCAGTGTGAACACTCCAGAACATATGACTGCCCTGCAGTGTTGGAAGCATAAGTTGCTATTCTATATGTGGTCCTGTGACCACACATGCACATCTCTATATGTTTGCTCTACATGCATCCATGCTTCACATTGATGGTATGTATATTTATCAGGTTTAGAGCAGGAGATACATATATACACATATATTTTAAACTATGCTATTTCATTTTCATACAATTATAACTAATAGAGGCAAACACATTGATGGGTGCTCATGGCCTACAATTTTGAAGGAATGCATATCTATAGAGTACCTTTGACCTGTGATAATCTTATTTGGGAGACCCAATCTGCTGGTAGGGGCAGGAGGTATCTTGAGATACTATATCCCTATCAAACTAATGCATGGAAAGAATGTGGCTCTTATTAATTATTCCTATCATTTACATAATACTTTTCTTATTTTAATCTGTTTTGAGAGTCACAATAGTCCTGCAAGAAGGTAGCATATTATTACCCTCACTTTACTGAAACTCAGAGAATTTAAGCTACTTTTCTAGAATCTTGTAGTTAGTAAAAGGCAAAATCAGGACTTGAACTTTGATCTTTTGACTCTAAACACAGGGCTCTAATAATAAAAGCAATCTACCTCTTACTACCTTGGATGCATATGAAGTCACTGGCCCATGATCATGTAGTCACATGGCCCCCCCCAGTGGGCCATGATGGCCTACTACCCAGGCCAAGGGTAGAGGGACAGTAAGTGCTCTGGTTCCTATTTGTTCCTCCCTGTAGGGAATCTTATAATCAGAGCTGGAAGGAACTTTAGAGTAATCTAGTAAAACCACCTGAGCCCCAGAGATTACACATCTAGATAATGGTGGAGCCACAACCTGAAACCAGGTCAGTGGACTCCCCAATCCAGTGCTTTTCCCACGATACCACACTGCTCTCACCCCCTCCCCACAGAAGAACATAACCATCTGTTATATACAAAGCTGATAGCTATTGACCCACTGCCAGTAAGGAGAATGCTTCAAATGGTCTTTCCAGGAATAAGGACGCATACACACTGAGAGAAAGGCAGTGTTGCAGAGTAGATAGAATGCTGGACTTGACTTGGGTTCAAGTTTTTCATTTTACACTTACTAGCTATGTGATCTCGGGCAAGTCACTTAATCTCTCTGATCCTCAGTCTCCTCATTTGTAAAATAAGCCTGGATGACATGGCTATAAGCCATGATAGCCAGATAGCATTATGGTCAAGGACTGTAGCTGTAACCAGAAGCTAGAAGCAGAGAGAAGCTTCAGAATCATGTACCTGCCTACAATGAGTAGAGACTACACACCTGCTGGAGATGATCTGTATGGCAGAACAGTTCTTGGCAGAGACAACAAATCTGGTAGAGATATCTCTAGTCTTCGGTAGAAATAATGCATCCAGCAAAGCAGTGTCTGATGTAGAATATGTGTCAGCTCTAAATTTATAATCATATGATCCTTTATATTTGCTTGTTTTTTGACTAGTGGTACATATTTACAAGACAGCTGGCTGTAGATCCCAAAAAGAAATCTCCTAGGAATATTGTTGCCAAGTTCCAGAGTTTCCAGGTCAAGGAGAAAATACTACAAGCAGCCAGAAAAAAACAATTTGAGTATTGTGGAAACACAATCAGAATAACCCAAGATCTAGCAGCTTCTAC
>JAQQSZ010015908.1:0-11160 GCA_028646595.1 Phalanger gymnotis | reverse complement strand
TTTTTTGCATGCAACTAGAAAATAAGATACACAGGCAATGGGGAATAGAAATTTATCTTGCCCTATAAGAAAGAAAGGGAAAAGGGGATAGGAGGGGAGTGGGGTGACAGAAGGGAAGACTGACTGGGGAACAGGACAACCAGAATATATGCCATCTTGGAATGGGGGGGAGGGTAGAAATGGGGAGAAACTTTGTAATTCAAACTCCTGTGAAAATTAATGATGAAAACTAAATATATTAATAATAAAAAAGATAAATATCCCAAAAAGAAAACTTCTAGGAATATGGTCTCCAAACATTTTTCAATATATATCAACATTATATGAAGTTTGACCCTTAGTCATAGGATCATAGGCCAATAGATTTGTACCTAGAAGGGACTTAGAGGCCATTCAGTTCAACCTCCTCATTTTGTAAATGAGGGAACTGAGGCCTAAACAGGTTGGATTATTTGCCCAGAGTTATAAATCATTAAGTATTTGAGAAGGATTCAAACCCACATTTTTTTTGAGAAATATAGTGCTCTAATCACTACACCACACTATCTAATGAATAACTATGGGATCTGAAAATTATGACAATATATTTTGCAGACATAATTTCCTTGAAGCCATGGGCTATGGCTTATCCATATTTGTATTATCAGTACTTAACACATTTGTTCCTCCATCAACAGGAATTTATTAAAATGTCCGTGGACCCAGTGATGAACTTAGCCTCCTAGGTATCTACCTGGGCTTATGTGGTAGGACCTCAAAAAAAGTTAGTTGAATTTAATGGAAAAAATAAACCACTAAAAATACAAGTGTGTTTGTTGATGGTATTAATGTCCCTACAGAGTAGAGTATTGTGCATAATTTTTGTTTTCACAGGCCCTTATTCAGGAAGCCGCAATGGATTTGTTATGCAAAGGATATGAAACAACCTTCTTACATTGACTGAGTTTATACCAGTAGAACTAGAAGTCAGTCTTAAAACCGCAGCTATTTAACCATCCCATTCCCTTACATCCCTGTTAATGAGTGAAGAAAAATAATGAGATCTTCTCTGTTTCCAGTGAACCTTCTTCTTTTTGTCAACATACCTCATTTGAGACTTAAATTTATTTCATCTGTAAACACACTCAGTGTCATCTGCCTGTAGTTTCATAAATTATTTCCAAAAGAAATGCCAACTTAAAAAAAGTACTTGGTGGTTCCAACCAACAGATGCAAATTTTACTCACTGCAAATAATTGCATTTTGGGGACTTTTGGGGGCTTCATTTGATTATAGTCTTTGACCCTTTCTAGAGCTTAAATTAGCAGCATATATGAATAAATGTTTTCAACTTGATGAGAAAATTTATCATAATGACAGTCTATTCTTCTCATGATAGCTTTAAAATATGTCAGTTATTTTTGAAATAAAAGTGCACTATATACTTTTACCTCTAATCAATAAAAAAGCAAAATTGGTAGGTTAGGGTGGACACACTAAATTGCAACATAAACTTTCCACTGACATCCAGTATGTCCTAATTATCCTAGCAGCATGGCATTGTTTTCTCTTCCATGTCTTTATTCATGTCCACCCCCACCCCACCCAAATCAGTAATACTCTTTCCTTTCCACATCGCTATGTGGTCATTTAGTCAACAAGTCTTTCTTAAGAACTTAATAAGTTCCAGACACAGTGTTCAAAACTAAAGATACAAAGCAATGTGGTGACAGCTCTTGACATCAAGCAGCTCACATTTTAATGGTAGAACACTATGTAAATGACTATCAACACATAAGAGATCTATAAGGGAGCTGGAGTTAAACCAAAAATCAAAACCACTGGCAACTTATGGAATTAGGAAAGGCCTCCAGAAGAAGGTAGAATTTTAGCTGAATCTTGAAGGAAGCCATGCAAACTAAAAAACAGAGATGAGAAGGCAGATCATTCCAGGCTTGGGAAATGGGGAAAGCAAGGGCATCTAGATGACACATACAGTGTTCTATAAACTTTAGGTAGGCCAGAAGTAATAGGTCATAGAGTGTTTGTAGGTCAGTGAAATAGAAAAAAAGACTACAAAGTTAGATAAGGGCCAACTTAGGAAGAGCTTAAATCATAATCAAAAGACATTTTTTATTGGATCCCAGAGATTAAATGCCAGGTCTGATGGCAAAGAAATATAGGTTCAAAATAACTTTTTTATACTTTTTAGCTAGGTCACGTAAATGCTTTGAAACTTTAATCAGACTCAATTTTCCCTTTAGTAAAATGGGAAAATTATTGTTATTATCTATACCATTTATCTCTTGGACCTGTGCAGTGAATGAGGTGCTCAAATAAAGTAATGTAAAGAAAGCATTTTACAAACCTTAAGTGCTATATTGATATCAGCTATGACTAGTTTCAAAATCCCATTCATCTTTCAACCCAGTTTCATTGAAGGACCCGCTCAAATCCCAAAACGATAAGAAAGCTTTCCCTAACCACACTTGCTCACAATAATCTCCCTTGACTCTTAAATCTAAAATGTTTTTGTCTATGCCTAATGATTTCTATTCATTTATAGCTTATCTGTAATTACCATTATCAAGTCCTGCCTTGGCAAATATATTGTGAAACTCTTAAGAACACAGACCATATTTTTTTATCTTCCATATTTCTTTTAGCCAAGAATAAGATATATGTTCAAAGAATATTTTGTGACACAGGCTTAGGGAGGTTAGGGAACTAGTACAACAGGATAGATAGGAATTGCTTAGGATTTCCTTCTTGATGTCTTTGTCTATATAGATTTGTGTGTATATTATTTGTACATATATGTGTGTATGTATATATTTATATTCATATTTAAATGTCTCTTTTCTTGTTCTTCCTCTCCACAGAAGGAAAATCAGAATACGAAGACAATTAGGCTAAATGCTTTTAATCAGTTCTCTCCTTCAGTGCCTTTTACAATCAGTTGAACTAAGGATGAACTAAAGTGAAAAGTCCTACCACCTCTTGAAATTATTGTTATAATGGGAAAAAATAAAGGTGGGGGAATTACAACAAGTATGCAAACTGTTCAGTTTCTACTTTAGGCTTTTCCTCCCATTTTGTTCCATAAAATGTACAAGAGATACATTGTGGGTTGCTTCAGCTACCTTTCCAATAAAAGAAGGGAACAGTAAAATTGGATTTTAATGTAATTTTATTTTAATAAAATCCCATTTTAAAAAATGAAAATGCACAGCTGGTTAAAAAGGTTGGAATAGTGTTCATGAATCTTTTGTGCCTTTATGAACGAAATTTAGCATATCCTAATTCATTAAGAAGTAGGGAATAGGACGAATGAGTTTGTTATATCTTTCAAATATAATATGATTTTTTCCTGTAAAATCATAGGTAAATTGACTATTTCAGTTTGTTCAGAAACTCAATTTTTGCGGAATAAGTTTAGTTCCAATTCATAGAAATGAGATTTTGCTGTATAGTAATGTAAAATAAATGATATGGTGCCCTGGGGAATGTGGAGATGTACATTAATTCACAAAAAAAGAATTTACTTAGGAGCTCAAAAGAAACCAACCATAAGTGAATCTAAATTTATTCACCACTGGGCAAACTTAGACTGTTCCTGATACAGAGGCTGAGGAGAGACTGATTTTCTAGAATTTGATCAATCAAAAGATATTGAAAAAGCAAGGTGGTACAATGGATATGGAGTTAGGCTTCAATTCAGGAAGAGTACAATTCAAATCTCACCTCGAACAGTAGCTATATGGTCTTTGGTAAGTCATAAATCCTTTCAGCATCGGTGTCCTCACCCATTTAGCACTTAATGTCACATTTTACATTGTTAATGTGAGCACTAAATGAGATAACATTTGTAAAGCCCTTTGCAAACTTTAACCCATTATATAATGTTTATGATTTTATTAACTGATTTGTATGTGTGAGACACTCCTAGGACTTTGGGGAATGTAATGAAACAAGACATATCCCCTTCCTTCTATTTTCTTATATTTTATCATAGGAGACAAAACTATGGATAGAAAAAGTAAAATAACAGCATAAGAGATAAATAATTTTAATTGTTGTCTTATAATGAATGTCTTAATTTCTAGGGCTTTTTTTCTCTAAAAAACTCTGAAAAGAACCAAGCTTTCAGAACCACTGCTCTGCATTCAAGGAAATATAGAGCTATAGAAAGGGAACCTAATGAATAAGATCCAGTCATTCTCAACCCAGAAACCAAACTCCTTTCCAAGGTGTTCCACCAACAGTATAAAGATTTTCTCTGGACTAGGAAATTCTGCCTCATATGACATTTATGCTTGGACACTGATAGTCTCACACTGTCTTCCCTACTGACCATAACTCAATCTGTTAGCATTATACCTTATAGGATCTCAGGGCTCGAGGCTTAAATATCTAGCTTATGTTCTCAATTCAATGCATTTGACCTTTACTAAGGCCTTACCATATCTGAAGTACCAGAGATTCAAAAAATAACAATGAAAGGGCCTCTACACTTAAGCAGTACATCTTATTTTTTTCTCTTGCTGTTGCTACAACTTTCTACAGGACGGCTTTCTACCATTACCTCTAATGAAGTCTGTTACAAAAACTTAATTCATGACCTCTACCACTTACTATCTATGTGACCTGAGCAAGTCCCTTCACCTGTGTGGGCCATTTTCCTGATCAATAATTTTATTGATTTTATCTAGATGAATTCAGAGCTTCCATCTAGCCAGAAATCTAAAAAGCAGTATTGGGTATTATATAGAGGGATATCCTTTAAAAAAGACTTATTCTGAATCATGTTGTGACAGAGAATAAAAGAAATCAACTTGAATAAGTCATTTATCTTTTCAGTGTCCTAGAGAACTAGTTAAAACTACACTTGAAAATGAGTTCCTAATCAGTGTTTGTGGAAACAATTTCTAAACTAGGAGTTCCCAGCATTCATTAAATCACAGGTTCAGATCAATACAAATAATCGAAGATATAAGCCCACAGTTCTATATGACTATTAATTCTTTGATGCCTTAAATTCCAGGGGGAAAAATCGACCCTGGATAATTCTATTATGCCAGTGACAACAGGCAAAGAGGAAAAAAATGGTCGACTGCTGATTTTGTCCACAAAGATGCCAAGCAGCTGATTTGAGCAATTATTTTATGTCTGATTAGTTGCTTTATCATCATATAATTGTATTTGTAACTTTATAACTGTAGCTGCACTTTAATTTCATTTTTGGGATTTGAACATGTCTGTCTAGTCTCTTTAATTCTCTTTCCTACTCTTCCCAATCAATTGCTTATCTTTATGCTCAGAAAATACAGAATATTACATCTTCCTAAATACCCACAGCTGTTGAGATATGACAAACTACCCCCTCCTTCCTCTATTTTTATCCATTCTTCCATCATGATTTTTGCAAATTAGAATCATGACATTTGTACAACACTGTAAGTTGCATGTAATACTTTTCATCATACTTCTGTGAGGTAAAGAACACAGGTATTACTGTGCCTTTTTATTTTATTCCATATTTTTATTTTCCCCATTCTTTAAATAGTATTTCATTTTCCTCCAATTACATATAAGGAAAATTTCAGCATTCATTTTTATAAGATTTTGATTTCCATTTTTTTCTCTTCTTAAAATGGTAGGCAATTTGATATATTTTATGCATATGCAATCACATAAAACATATTTCCACATTCATCGGAGTTGTGTAAGAAGAAATGGATCAAAAGAAAAAAACACGAGAAAGAATAAAGTAAGGGATAAATATTCTTTGATCTGTATTCAGAGTGCATCATTTCTTTATCTGGATAGGGATAGCCCTTTTCTTCATGAGTCTTTTGTACTTGTCTCGGATCATTGCATTCCTGAGAAGAGCTGAGTCATTCACAATTGATCATCACACAATATTGTTTTGGATGATTTGGGTGGGGGGAGACAGGACAATTGGGGTTAAGTGACTTGCCCAAGGTCACATAGCTAGTTCATGTATCAAGTGTCTGAGGCTGGATTTGAACTCAGGTCCTCCTGACTCCAGGGCCAGTGCTCTATTCACTGCACCACCTAGCTGCCCATCATCACACAATATTGGTGATACTGTGTACAGTGTTTTCCTGGTTCTGCTCATTTCACTTTACATAAGTTCGTAAAAGTTTTTTTCAGTTTTTTTTTTTTGAAATCTGCCTGTTCATCATTTCTCCTTTTACATGAGCATTCTTCCACATTCATCTACCACAGATTGTTTAGCACGTGACATTTTTTTTCTTTTTTTCGTATTTGTTTTAATATTTAAGTTTATGATAGACATTGATAGGTATTTCCTCAATTTCCAATACTTTGCCATCATGAATAGGGCTGCTATAAATATTTATGCACAAATAGGTCCTTTTCCCTTCTTTGTGATCGCTTTGAGATACAGACCTGGCAGTGGTATTGATTAATCAAAGGGCATGCAGTTTTATAGCCCTTTGAGCATAGTGCCAAATTGCTCTTCAGAATGGTTGGATCAGTTCACAACTCCACCAACAATGCATTAGTGTACCAATTTCCCCACATCACTGGGACTCAGGATCTCTAACTGCTGTGCTGATGAGATACTTGCTGTTGTCTTGTTGGGATGCTTCCCATCCTTGTCTGCACTTCCCTTTCACCCAAGTTAGGTAGGCCTTTCTTGCTGACCCTCCAAATTTCTTGGGCTAAAAGATTGTTTTACTCCATCTTTTTTTGCTGCTTCTACTGATCCAGGATTTGTTCTGGGGTGTTATTTTGTGGTTACTTTGCATCTAAATATGGGAGAGCCACAGCAATTTACTGCTTACTCTGCCATATTGGCTCTTGAATGTCTTCTCATACTTAATTTTTTATACTAAAACTAAAATACACAATAAGAAAAGAAAAAGAAATATATCATACTTAAATATTAAAACAAATACAAAATAAGAAAAAATGTCATGTGCAGAGCAGAAAGTAAAAGAGGGTTCGAAATACATAGCAATAAATTTCCACTTCATGAAAGCCTATGTAATAAATACTACATGTTGTGCTGATGGCGATCTTTGCTTTCTTGAAAGTATTCTTTTGTTCTCTGCTGTGAACTTCTTTGCTCTTTTCCCCTCTTCCTCCTTCCCCCAAAGGTTACAATTAAGCATGGATATATTTAGATATTGATATGTACATACACATAAACATATATACACATACAAACATATATACATGTATACGTAACCATATACTTTCCCTAACAAATTCTACTCTGAATCTTTGTCTTTATGTTTGTGTGTATCTCTTATTTCCTATGCCTCCTGAATCTTCTATTTTACTTCTATCTACTACTTTGCCCTCCTACTACTTAACCTAACCACCACCACCCCCCGCCCCTGCCCCGGCCAAGATCTCTCCCTTATCCTCTCATTCTCTTTAATCTAAACAACCTCCCATACTCCCTTTAACCTATTCTCTCATCCCCCTCTCTGGAGATCCTTCCCTTTTCCTCTCTCCCGTCTCTATCCACTAAGTATTTTATTTCTGAATTTGAAGACTTTTATATATACATACATGCACACATATATGTATATATGTATATATTTTTCTTACATGTTTGTATATGCGTGCATGTGCATATGTGTGTGTTTTGTCTCATTTTGAACCTATTCCCAATGAAAGTATGTTTCCAGAATTAAGAGCACTCCTCCCCGATCTTATTCCTCCCTGTGAGTTCTTCTTCTTGCACCTCATTTGTAGAATTACTCTTTGTAACTTTTCCTAAATGGTTTTACTTTTTAAAGTTATACTTAGGTCAGTTCCAAACTTTCTTATGAAATAACCAATAACTAGTAACAATCTTAGACATATGCTTTACCTTTTATACACAGAAAAAGTAAATAATCTGTCCTTATTGAGTGCCTTGTAATAAGTCTTTCGTATGTACCTTACATTTCTCTTGGATTTTCTGTGCCAAATCTTCTATTAAGTTCGGGTTTTATTGTTGTTGTTGTTGTAGTTGTTGTTTCCTTTGTTAACAAAGTCCTGAAAGTCTGACAGTTCATTAAATGTTCATTTTTTTCATTCATGATTACGATTTGCTTTGATGGGTATGATATTTTTGGCAGGAGCCCCATTTCTTTTGCTCTTCAATTCATAGTGTTCCAAGACCTGCAGTCTTTTAGTGTCATAGCTGCTAGGTCTCCTGTGATTCTAGTTGTGGCACCTCCACATTTGAATTGCATTTTTTCTTATTTCTTGTAATATTTTATCCTTGAAATGGGGGCTTCAGCATTGACTGTGATATTCTTGTGGGTTTTCCTCATTAGATCTCTTTCAGGTGATAATCAATGGATTTTTTTTTCTATTTCTACTTTTGCCTGTTGTTCTAATACTTCAGGATAATTTTCTTTAATTATTTCTTGAATTATTGTATCAAGATTCTTTTTTGATCATAGCTTTCAGATACTCCAATTATTTTTATGTTTTCCCTTCTTGATCTGTTCTCCAAATCAGTTGTTTTTCTTATGAGATGCTTCATATTCCCTTCTATTTTTTCTTTCTATATGTTTTCTTTTATTATTTGTTAGTCTCATATCTTTACAGGGTTCTTCTTGCCCAATTCTATTTTTCAGAGAGTAATTTTCTTCTATAAGATTCTGGATCTCCTTTTCTAATTGGTTGACTTTCTTTTCATAATCTTCTTGTTTTTCTTTGATTGTTCTTATTTTTTAAAATTATTCCTCAATCTCTCTCATTTGATTTTTAAAGTCTTTTTGAAGTTTTTTGAATTATTTGTGCGCAGGTGACCATTTGACATTAGTCTTTGGGTTAAAAGAGGGTTCCTTTGCTTCAGTATCCTCCTCTGAAGATGAACTGCAGTCTTCTCTGTTCCCATAGTAACTCTCTATGGTTAGATTCTTTCTCCTTTGCCTGTGCAATTTTTTTTTATTTGTAGTAGCTTAATTTTTGTAATCACCTCTAGTCCTCAGGTATGGGGTATGGTGCCTCTCGTCTCAGATCCTCCTTCAGTTCTCCCCTCTGGCTTGGATCTGAAACATAGACCTCCGGCAACCTGTAAGTGCCCATAGCCATCACTATCCTCTCGCCACTACCTACTGGACACTGGCTAGCCTCCTCTTGCCCAGCCACAGCTATGCAGCACAGCTGGTCCCAGAACTCCTTGTCAGCAGAAGTTCCCTGCATCTTCCCCAGCTCAGACACTCAACTCCACTCACTGTCCTGGAGGTAAATGTTCTGGTGGCTGAGACTGAGATACCTTCCCAACCTAGCTAATCCTAGGGGTTGTTACTTGTCTAAGTGAACCTAACCTGGAGGTGTTTGATCTTCACAGGGACCAAACCTGGGATGTTCTTCAGATCTTCTCCAATCATACCAGAAGAACCCTTATTCTGTCCCTACTGTTATTTATTTTTACCACACTATGTTTGACTTGAGGAGCTATTTTATCTTTTTTGTAGGAGAAAAATCTTGAGAGCCTGGAATTTTAAGAACTATCTGCCATCTTCCCAGAATCCTCTCATTCTTTCTGTTCCTTTTTTCAAATGAGGAAATCAAGGCTCAGAAGTTATGTAATTTGCTAGTTAGTATCAGAGCCAGGATTCAAACCCAGGCCTCCTGATTTGAAGTCTATCTATACCACACTCCTTCTCAATCCTAAGGAACATTCGAGGTCATGAAATCCCAAGTCAGTCTCAGTTTTCCTTTCAACTTTCATGAGGCTTTCTAAAGGGAAGTCTCATTAAGGAATCATAGTGCCCACTTCTTCTCCACTTTAATAACAGCCACTAGCCAGTGCAAAGTCTACTATGGTCACAACATTTCACAACCACATTAAGGATTGAGCTGCTTTTCTACGTCTAGTTGGAATTATTAGCATTTGCTGTGGTGTGGAACTAATGATATTCAGAGCTAAAAGTTCCAGAAGAACTTTTATCAGATGAAACTAGAGCAGTTTGTAGTTTTTGAAAATCAAATATTTGTTGGACTTTCAGATCTGGAGATGTTCTGGTCATTAATGTCACATTTTTACCTTTGCAATCTCAGTGTAAGTGAGGATCTCACCTGGGGAAGGATTTGGGAGACTTTATGCACAAGTCTTGCAAAAAACATTCTCATTCACATGTAGGAGTCCTGCATACTTTCCACTACAGAGCTCATTGGTTATATTAATAATTTACTAAGAACTTTTCTCACTTGATTGCTATCTCTTTAACCCATTAGCTAGTGTCTATAGATTATTATTTCAGAGGACAGTCCACCTGTTCACCATCAGTTAAGAATTGGTTTTCCTCATGCTAACAAAAGTAAACCCTTTTATGATAGCCATATATCCGTAGAATAATTGTACCAGCTAGACTTGACTTCTTTTAGAGCATCCACCTGTTCCACAGATGGCAGGGAGGAAGATAATGTGTTTAGTTGGGGTTTTTCCATATAACAACATGTGCAATTTTAAAATATGGAATGGTGCCAGGGACAGCTAGTATTTAGCATTCAAGAAATTGTAAAACAAGGTGCCTTTGATAGCATCCTGGGTCCTCTTCTTTTTGTAGGGAATAATTTGCATCAAATTATCAAATAAGACTGCCAGATTTAACATTCTTACAACCATGTTAAAATACCAACAACTTGGTGTCATGAAGAGTCAGACTTGGATTCAGGAACAACTGGAGTCAAATGCTGTTTCTGGCACCTACTGGCTAGGTAACCAATATGGAAAAGTCATTTAATCTTTCAGTGACCCAGCAAACTCTAAGATTATAAATTTGGAGGCAGCCCATTGAAATGGAGAGTTCTGGGTTTAGATACAGAGGTTATTAATTCAAAATCTGGCTTTGCCACTAGTTATTTATGAGACCTGTCAGCAAATCACCTAACATCTCTGAGCCTCAGTTTCCGCATCAGTAAAATTAACAATTTGGACCAGATTGCTTCATAGAAGCCTTCTGGTCATAAAAGTATGATCCTGCATTAAAGGAGAATTGCTGCCCCTCTTCTAATGCATGAATATCCACACCAGTTATTATTTATATCAGTGAAATCATCAATTCAGACCAAAGCCACAAACTCAAGCTTACATAATAATAATAAATCATATTAATATATGATGTTAAGAATTTTAAAGTATTTTGGGGCGGAGCCAAGATGGCGACTGGAAAGCAG
>JAQQSZ010015907.1:0-11160 GCA_028646595.1 Phalanger gymnotis | reverse complement strand
GAAATGCAAGGGTACAGAGCTGGTCTGCCTCGAAAGAATTCGACCACTCAAGCTTTCTTTCAGTCAGAGTAATGAGGTTTTATTATATACAGATTGGGCAGGCAAGATTCTAAGAATCTGCACAATTTAATGGAGGTAAGATTGGTACTTTTATACAAAAAAAGACTGAGGGAAGATCTGAATGGGATTAAGGAGTGGCAAGTAAGCTAATTAAGTAATCAAGGTGGGCTAGGGTGGGCCAGATGCCTCAGGTGAACAGCAGGGACTGGGTTCCTGAAATTTGTGAGAAAGTTCAGAGGCTTTTTGTTTTAGGGGTCCAGATCCTATCCCCACCCCATCACTTACATAAGACTGAGCCAGACTTTTATGTTACTTCTCCTTCCTACTATCTTCTTTACATGTCTTCAGAAATCAAAGCTGGTCAGTGAATTCCCTATGAAAACATATCCATCTCTTTCCATAGTTCCCCTTTATCTCCTTCTTCAGAACTGTTTTCCTTTGTTATCTTCAAGTTTTTGTTTTTATAATCATTTTTCCCATCTTCCTTGGGCTGCTGTAAAATTTTAGTCTATGGGATCCTACTTATCCTTTCACTGAAATCTTTGTATATAGGGGACAGCTTTAGATTATTTCTGATTCTCTCTAGTCTGTCACAAATTCTCAAATTTTCCCCCAAGGTTGCCATCATTTCTGCCTTAGCAACTGTGAAAATCAGACATAGAATAGAGTTTTCCGCTATTCCTTTGCTTTCTCCCTAATTTATTACCTTGCTCTCTGTAAGTCATTCTCCTCTTCCTTCTTCTCTTTCTGCTCAACTCTTCTGTTGTCTCTCCTCCTTTCCTTTACTTTCTTCTGCTCTTTCTTCTCCTCAGGTTCTTCTTCTTAAATTGATTCTCTTCTCCCTCATGCCCTCTTTCATAGCAAAGCCTTGTTTAGCTCTAGCCCTTCTCATTCAGCTCAAGGTTTTCTCCTTCAGCTTATTCAGTCTTCCATTTTCAAACTATGCTTCCTCCATTCAATCTCTATCCTTATTTGCAATTACAAAGCCCTTGAAATCACCTTCACAATTGCTTTTACTTCTCATGCATCTCAAGTCCTTCTCTCTTACCTCTTTTCTCACACAACCTTTTCCTTTAGAAGCTATAAATTTAAGTCTCTTAAAGAGATTGTGGATATTTCAGAGAAATCTGTGGAAGAGAACTGAGACAAATAGCTTAAGAAAATAAGAAAAAATGAGAACTGCTTGGTAAAGGAATGAATCATAGTGCAAGAAGATGTCAAAGGAAGGTCAAATCATATGAAGAATAGATGAGACGTGATGTTAAATCTTGAGACTCATTCTACAGAATCTCAAAAATGAAAGAGAGATCATTTATTTTAACTTGTATGGACAGGAATTCACTCTACAGTATCCCCAACAGATGGTCATTACAGCCTCTTCTTAAAGAGATGTGTTGCTGGGAACTCACTACCTCCTGAGGCAGTCTATTCTAGTTCTTAAGAGGAGCATCAGAAGCCAGAGTGTGGGGCCTGCAGTCAGGAAGCCTCTTCCTGAAGTCAAATCCAGCCTCAGATATTTGACCGTGAGCAATTCACTTAACCCTGTTTGCCTCAGTTTCTTCATCTGTAAAATGAGTTGGAGAAGGAAATGCAAACAGCTCTAGTACCTTTGCCAAGAAAACCCCAGAAGGGGTCACAAAGAGTCAGATACAACTGAAATGACTGAACAACAAATCTTAAGAAGTTTCCTTTTATCTAACTAAAATTTGACTATTATCAGGTTTCACTCATTTTTCCCCCTGCATCCAAGCAGAACATCTCTAAGTGTTTCTTCCACGTGACAACTCTTCAGATAGTTGAAGTCTACTATCATATTTTCCCTTAAACCTTCTCTTCATCCCAGTTCCCTCAACCAATCCCCATAGGCATGTTTTCCAGTCCCCTCCCTATCTCTGGATTCTTTCCAGTTTCTCAATGTCTTTTCTAACATTGAAGGCAATACTCCAAAAAATGATCCAACTAGGCCAGGAAACTACCTGAAAATCACCTGTCTTTTTTTCCTGGACATTAGACTTATTGCAACCTAAAATTGAGTCAAGAGACAAACGACAGTGAATAAAGGGTGGCCTCAGTTAAAATAGAGCTAAGTACAAGGCTTGCCCCAACATATGCTGGCTCTGTGACCCTGGACAGGTCATATAACCTCTTGGTCCCCAAAACAATTCTCTAAGACAGGGCTGTCCAAAATGTGGCCCACAGTGTGATTTATGCGGCCCGCCTACAAGCATAGAAATTTACATTAGTAAACGAAGCTGAGTTACCACAAAGCTCTCACTAAAATGGCAAATGAAAATATATTTTCTATTGTTTGAATAAAAATCTAAGGTTAGACAGCCCTGCTCTAAGACTAAAAAGTTGTAGAACAGTTGCTTCCCTGCATTGATTAAAGGAGTTTCCTCCCTGGTAGCTCCATACCCTATGAAATCTCAAGTGAAGACCAAAAAATGTATGAATATAAATATATATGTGTGTATATTATATAAGTACATGTATACTATGTATGTGTATATCTATGCATATATATATAATCTGTTCCCTTTGTTAAGGAATCTAAGATTCCAAAAGGTTAAATGAGTTTCTAATTATCTGCTTTTAAACAGATATTTAGAAGCCACTTCTTTAAAATTCTGTTAATGGATAATATAGCTAAATAACATCTTGTAGAATACTCTACATTTGTTTCTTTGTGTGTGTTACATATTTTACTTCTTTCGGCTGTCATGTCACTTGGACCATAGATGAAAACCAGTCTCCTCGTTTTATTTATAGTCACCTCATGTAAACTCTCATATAACTTGAATCCTCTTTGCCTTTAATGAAACTGAGGTTAAATTGGGAATTAATCATTATTTATAAAGAAAGAAAATAACTACTTCTTTAGTGAGATTTAAAGATCACAATTGTCTGTTATGTTTCAGCTCTTATGCGGCTTTAGATTTTCAATTAGGCAATTGAATTTAGAATTCCAAATATTAAAGGACATATGTTGGTACTAGTATAGTTTAAATTTTTTGTTTTACATGGCTACACATGTACAAGGGATCCTGGTGCAGCATCAAATTGCAGGGGCTTATTAGGAATGGTAATTTTCCTCTGATATCAGGGTCCCACTGTCTACATAGGTTTCAACAGAGGGGTATATAACACTGGATTTGAAATGAGAAAACTGAGGATTAATCCCAGCATTTCTACTTATTGCTTGTGTGACCTTGAGAAAGTTCTCCTCTATAACTAAAAGGAGCTTAGTAAAATTCATCCTGGAGGAACAAAAAAAAATCAAGAATCTCAAGGGAAATAATGGAAAAAAGCAGAAAGAAACAGGGCCTAGTAGTACCAGATCTCAAACTACAAAGCAGTAAACATCAAAATTATCTTGTGCTACTTAAGAAATAGAGAGATAAACCAATAGAAAAGATTAGGTACATAATATAGAGCAGCATACAAACATATTTTCTTAGAGTTTTATAAACACAAAGACACCCAACAACTGGGCGAAATACTTGCTATTCAAAAAATACTGCTGAGAAAAACCAGTGAATATTGGTAGAAATTCAGTATATACCAACATCTAACACCATATGCCAAGATAAGCTCCAAATGGATTCATGACTCAGACACAGAAGGTGACATCATAAATAAATTAGAGAATGAAGGAATAAATTATCCTTCACATTTACAAATAGGGGAACAGTTCATCACCAGACAAGGGATAGAGAAGGATCATAGAGGATAAAAGGGACAGTTTTGATTATATGAAAATAAAGTTTTTCCACAAAAAAAAAATCAGTTCAGCTGAAATTAGAAGGGAAATAGGTAACTGAAGGAAAAATCTTTGCAGGAAGTTTCTCTGATAAGGACCTCATTTTCAAGCTATATTAGGAACTGATTCAAATTTATAAAAATAAGAGCCATTCCCCATTTGTTAAGTAGTCAAAAGATATGAATAGCCAGTTTTCTAAGAAAGAAATGTAACCTATCTCTAGCCATATTAAAATTGTTCCAAATTACTAATAATTAGAGAAATGCAAATTAAAGCAACTCTGAGGTTCTAACTCACATTCATCCAATTGGCAAAGTTTAGCAAAAAAAAAAAAGGAAAAAGATGAAAAAGTTGGAGGAGTTATGGAAAAATAGGCATATTGATGTACTGCTAGTGGAACTTTGAAAATGGTCCAGCCATTCTGGAAAGCAATTTAGAACTATGCCCAAAAAGTCACTGAACTGTGCATACTACCCTTTGTCCCCTGGATATCTATATCTCAAAGAAATCTCAAAGGCCTATATCTCAAAGAAATCAAAGAGCAACAGCGTTCATATAAAAAATATTTATAGCAGTTTTTCTTCTAGTGGCAAAGACCTGGAAATTAAGGGTCTATTCATCAATTGGGGAATGGCAAAATAAGGTATATTATATGAATGGTATACGAATATAGAACACTATTGTGCTGCAAGCAATAATGAAAGGAAGTTTCAGAGAAACCTGAGAAGGCTTGTATGAACTGATGGAGAGTGAAGTGAGCAGAACCAAGAGAACAGTAACATTATAAAGACAACTTTGAAAGGCTCAAGAATTCTGATCAACACAATCATTAACCTTGATTCCAGAGGACCAATGATAAAGCATGCTACTCACATCCTAACAGAGATTTTGGATTCAAGGTGTAGAATGAAAGATATTTTTTGGATATGGGAATTTTTTTTGCTTGACTGTGCTCATTTGTTACAACCGTTTTGTTTTCCTCTTTTTTTAATGATTAGGAAAGGTAGAAGGAAGAGAAAATAGATTTTTGTTCAGAAAAAAAATGTTAAATTTTTTAAATGAAGGGATTTTTTAAATGAAGATCTCTGAGGTCCCTTCTAGCTCCAAATCTTGTGATACCATGAAAAAGAGGAAAGGTAAAGAAACAGCTTTGTGTGTAGAAGACATTGGTTTATTCTAGAAAATTTCTAGATTTGATTTATTTAGGAAAACAGAGTTCAATGCTCTAACATAACATTATCTCAAAGACCATTGTCTCTTCTCATCTTAATTTCCTTATCTATAAACTAGGGATAATATTCATCTCTCTGCATGTGTATATACATATATACATATATATGTATGTATGTGTACATACACATATATTTGTATCTTTAGTGTTTTGTGAAATGTTAGAAAAACTAACATTAGAGGTCATTAAGACTGAGTTAAAATTGTTAGCATTTCTTAGGGTAAAGCCATAGGTGTCTTCTAAGTATAAAATATTTTTAAAAAATAAACAAGTACAGTTTAAAATAATAATAATGCTACCTGGCATGTACACATATATACATATATAGTACATTAAAGTTTGCAAAATACTTTACAAAAACCATCTCATTTGAAAACCAAAACAACTCTAAGTAGGTATTATCACTATTTTTCAGTTGAGGAAATAAGTTCAAAGCAGTTTTAGTGACCCTGGTCACAGTTAACTTATCAAAGGCAAGATCTTCCTTCTGACTTCAAGCCTAGCACTTTTATCATCTACGCCTCAGTGTTATGTGTTAGAAGTATAATGTAATAGTTGAAAGTATGTTCTCAGTCATTCAGTACTTACAAATAAGTGCCATCAGTGTGCCCTTGGGTTCAAAAAATCAGCTGCATAAAAGTATGGGATGGGGGAAAACAGCAAGATGGCATCATGTGAAAACTACCTGAGGGTCTAGTAGATTGTAAGCTCATTATGATAAACCACATTACCTGGAAGTCAAAACAGACAATGTAATCTTAGGCTGTGTTAACAGAAGTTTAATGTCCAAAACATAGGAGGTGCCAGTCCTATTGTCCTCTGCCCAGGTCATAACATATCTATTAAGTGCCTACCATGTACAAGGCACAATTGTAAGAATTAGAGATGACAAAATAGATATGACACAATGGAGTAAAAGATGTATACACAAATAACTATAACACAGGAGAATTAAATTATAGGTTAACAGGCAGATCCAGCAAGGAACTATTAAAAATTCAAGAAATCACTTTTATGTAGAGAGATGAGGGGTAGGCTTCATGGAAGAAATAGCCTCTGATTTGGTGAAGAAAAGACAAAACTAAAACAAAGATTGAATCTAGATGGGGTTGAGGAGGCCGTTGCAGATGGCATGAGTAAAGGCAGAGAGAGAGAAGTAAGTATGACAGTGGGTATAAGTTGCAGGGAAATAGATGATGTCATTATATTATGGGGATTTAACAGTAAGAGTATAGCAGTTCCCAAGACTGACATTGCACCTCATTCCGCAACACTGGATCTCAAATATTTTTAAGAGGACTATGGATAATATCTCATAATAGAGAACTATTAAGACAGGATGAGCAGAAGCCAGCATCCCAAATGACATGCCTGTCGTCTTTATGTTTAACCACAGAATGCACCATGGGCACAGAAACATAAATATCACTTTGAAATGAGAGATGGGTCCAAGCAGGGAAAGGTGGAGACTGCATCTATTGTAAAGAAGAATTAGATGCAGAAGACAGTGAAGCAATTAAGTGTTTGCCAAGAGCCTTAACAATTCCCTCTTTTTATTACTGCATATGATTTTACAATAGCTTTTGTTCTCATGTGGGAGATAATTTTGGAGATCTGTCTTTTAGTTGTTTCTCCATTATTTAACTTGGTCTTCTTTGTGCATTTGATGTGTGATTTTGTCATTTGAAGCGATAAATTCCTGAAGATAGCTGATTTAGTGAAGAGCAAAGTGACATCCCCATAAATCCAGAGTTCAATTGAGTGAACGTTTATTAAATTCCTGTTATGTTCAAGATACTGGAGACAAAGAAACAAAAACAAACCAAAAACAATGCCTGCCCTTAAAAAGCTTATATTTTCATCCACACCAAAGACTGTCCCCTTCTTCTCTTAAAAAAAAATTAAAAATCAGAAGTTTTCTTGGCAAGCATGGAATCGGAGAAAAGGCAGCATAATATAGTGGAGATAGCCCTAGATTAAATACCAGGAGATCTGGGTTCAAGAATTGGTCTTCCAGCTAGGCATGTATATTTGCAAAATGAAGATACTGGACAGACCTCCAGAATTTCTCAGCTGGATTCCTCTCAAGTCACGTAGCTTTCCTTTACACTTAGTTACAAATGTGAAAGTTTATTCATTTTGGTATTTAATCAGAATGTTCATTGATTTGGGGAAAACATTGCAGTTATTATCTTATTGTTTATGTTTTAAGTACCTTCACCTTTATTCTTTTAACAGGGAAAGATGCTCGCCTCTTTGTCTTCAGGCTAAGCACTGTGAGGAAAGACATGGAGGGAAAGCAGATAGTGAAGAGCAAGTATGACTGTAGAGAAAATAAACTTGAGAAAACAAAAGGTGACTTGGTTCTTACTGTTGTTTTTAAGTAGTGGCTTATTTCTTTTTTGTTGATTTATTCCCCCCTCCCCCACTCCCGCACCCCTGCCCCCGTGTAAGTTCTATTATATAAAATGAAAGTGACTAAAAGTTTAGACTTTGATTTATTTTCATCCCAGTACAACAAAAATTCAGTTCAATTTGATAACCATTTACTTAGCACCTGCTATGTGCCAGGCACTGCGCTAAGCTCTGGGGATACAAAAAAAAGGCAAAAGAAAGCGCATGCACTGCTCACAATCTAACATGCAAACAAAATGTATATATAGCAAACTATATACGAGATAAATAGAAACGAATTAAAAAAGGGAAAGCACTGGAATTAAGAGGGGCTGGGGAAGGCATCCTGTAAAAGGTGGGATTTTAGTTGGGACTTAGAGGAAATCAGGGAGATCAGTAGACAGAGAAGAGAAGGGAGCATGTTCCAGACATGGAGGACAGCCAGAGAAAATGCCGGGAGCTGAGAGATGGAGTGTCTGGTTTGTTTGTCTACTGTCACTGGATCAAACAGTATGTGTTCAGTTAAGAAGATTGAAAAGGTAGGAGGGGGCCAGGTTATGAAGGGCTTTAATGCCAAACAGAGCATTTTGTACTTGATCCTGAAGGTAATAGGGAGCCACTGGAGTTTATTGAATGGGGGGTGGGGGGGACGGTTTACATGATTGGACTTGTGTTTTAAGAAAATCATTTTAGTGGCCGAAAGAAAAATGGATTGGAGTAGGAAGAGCCATGAGGCAGGCAGCAGAATATTGTAATTAGGCCAGGTATAAAGTGATAAGGTCCTATACTACAGTGGTGGCAGTATATGTTCAGCTTTTAGTTATTAATTAAGCAAACATTAAGTGCCTTTTGTGTGTAGTACATTGCTGAAGGTGGCAGAAATACAATGTTTAGATAAGAAAAAGTTCCTTCCTCCATGTAATTTATTGTCCAGTGGGGGGAGGGGGGAGCGGGAATAATAACACAATAATACACAATATCACATGATAAATGCACCAAAGTGTTTTGAAACAAGATCCTACCTAAGATCTGAGGGGGAAAGTTGTTACCAGTGGGAACAAATGGAGGCGGATTTGTGTAGGAAGCAGTGTTTTAAAGTGAGTAGGAATGTGTATGAAGAGAAAAGAGGATATTTAGGGCCCAGGGAGCAGTAGGAGGAATATCATGGAGGTAACAAAGCATGAAGTATGTTTAAGGGGCCTAAGGCAATCTTTTTTTGGCTGAAATATAGTGTATGGGTGCATGGAGGGGATATATGAGATAAGGCTGGAAAAGGAGGGTAATACCATGTTGTGGATAGGCTTGAATAACTTTAAATTCCCACAAGGAATTTGAACATAGGCAATAGGGAAGCACAAAATATTTTTGAGCAACAGAATGATGTGACCAGATTTTTGCATAAAAGAAACTAGAAGAACATGTTGGGGGCAGTACAAAATATCTAGTGAGAAGAATATGTTCTTCTAGCAAGAATTTGGAAGAAAAGCGCTAAACATCTTTAGTGGTTACAGTGGAAATATAAAGTGAGGAAGTTTTTTCAAACTTAGCTTATGAAGCAATGGTTACATTAATTTAATAAACAAACTAATTTGCTCATAACTTGTGGGAGAGTTCGAAGAAAGTTGATTTCTCATAAGAATCTTAAAATTGCTTATAAAATATAATTTTGGGTCTCATTGCAATTTATTTATCTCTACAGGTTGCCATTTGTATGCCATTAACACTCATCACAGCAGTGAATTGAGGATTATTGTGGCAATTCGCAACAAGCTGCTTCTTATCACAAGGAAACACAATAAGCAAAGTGGTTTAACCAGTCTCCCGTTGTTATGCTCATTGTCAGAATCACCTGTTGAAGAATTCCAGTACATCAGGGTTTGTCTTCTTTTTTATTTTTTTTTAACAAATTATGCCTTGATTTAGACCATCTGTGTCATATCCTGGATAGTGGAGGCCATTTCCTTTTACCCAACAAAACCTGGCCCAGGGATTGTTCCCAGTTGTAGAGAACAAACTGGGAAAGCTAACTCCCTTGATGTTCTAGACGCCTCTGGGGGATCCTGGAAGGCGATATTTCCCTCATTACGTCTGACTTCCTGAAAGGCTGGGAGCTGTTTCTCAGTCTCTTTCAAGCTTTCAGAAATATTTCATAGAAAAAGAACTATAGAACATGAAATCCAGAAGAAATCTTAAATCTCATTTTGTGCAACTTTACCGTTCTGCAGGTGAGAAAACAGGTCCAGCATCAGACTTCAAGTTAGCTACAGAAGTAAGCTTTGAGACCAGACCAGTGCTCTTTCATTTGTACCCCAGTGTCTCTGTATATGGGGAGTCACTATAGAGCAGAAATGTCAAACATTGGGACTACTGAGTATGGCCTGAACCGGATTAAAATGTCATTGGAAAATATGTAACAAAAGAAAAAAAATAGGACAGAACATACATAATGTTAATATGTGGTTTTCTAAGTCAGTGTACTGCCTTCATTGATCCTTGTGTCTGACTTAGTAGCTCCCATTTCTGTTGGCGTTTGATACCCTTGTTGTAGAAGGAAGCCTACATGGGGAGAAGGTTGGCTTAGATAACTTTTGAGGTCCCAGGTTAAAAGTTTCCTGACTTGCTACATATCACAGAGCTTCAAATAGATCAGGAGTGGGGAACCTGCAACCTCAAGGCCACATATGGCCCACTAGGTCTTCAAGTGAAGATATTTGACTGAATCTAAACTTTACAAAACAGATCTCTTTAATAAAAAGATTTGTTCTGTAAAACTTGGACTCAGTCAAAAGGCCACACCCAAGGTCCTAGAAGGCCACATGTGGCCTCAAGGCTGAAGGTTCCCCACCCCAGGAATAGACCCAGGTCTCCTAATTCCCATCCCCGGGCTTTTCCCACTATTCCACATTGCCTTAAAGCTGTCCATTCTTTTTCATTCTTGAGATCCTCTTTCTACCCCTACTTTAGAAATTAGGTGGTATTAAGTTGCATGGAAGTTGAAACCCTGAACACTGGATTTGAAGGCGTCATTAATTGGTACAAGAATCAATTTATCTTATTTTTGCTTAGTTAAAGTTAGAGTATACAAAGTTATGCTAATGAGCAAATTAGGACAGTTTCAAATTACCTGGAGATGAGGCATGGCAGTTTTATATTGAATCAATTTTATAAAATCCGTAATCTCTGCACCCTTTGGGTAGCTAGCATCCTGAGAACAGGTTATGGAAATGTGGAGATCAAATAAAGTCACCACTTAGAGATATCACCATTTTCATTGCAAGCCCAGTGTTATAAAAGAGCTTTGGGAGTGTGGCATACTTATGAGAGAGGGTAACAGGATAGCTTCTCTCTATCCTGACCATTTTCTAACTTAATCCTCATTGGTGATCCAGGAGATCTGTTTGTCTGATCCCCCCGTGGTGATGACATTGGTGGATGGGCCAACTGAAGAGAATGACAATCTGATTTGTGTGGCGTATCGACATCAGTTTGATTTGGTGAATGAGAGCACGGGAGAATCTTTCAGATTGCACCATGTGGATGCCAACAGGGTAAGTTCATAGTAGCATGAGCAAAAACAATGAAAGAGAACCATCATTTATTATATATTCTTACTGGGTGTTACGATTACTTGTGTTTTATTTTCAAAATAAAATCTACCTATGCTTATATCTATATCATCATTTTGGATGATTTTCTGAACCTTCTCTGGCCATTT
>JAQQSZ010015906.1:0-11161 GCA_028646595.1 Phalanger gymnotis | reverse complement strand
TAGCAGTAAGCACAGTGTTTCACATATAATAGGGCAAAAATGTTTATTGATTGAGCAATAAAATTTGCCTTGGATTGGATTATCTGCATTAAGTGGCTTCTGTATTTATTTCCTAGGTCAATCAATACAATAAGGTAAGGAAAATGGATCATTTATGAGAAATGGAAATAATAAAGATTTGACAGCATTTTCCACAGTATTCTTATGGACAGGACTGTAAAATCTGAACCTAGGGTACTGTTAAGTAGAGTCATTATAGGGTACTTATCAACAACAAGTGAAGTTTCCTGTCAAAGTTAGATTTTAGTGGAGGGTCACAAGGTATATCCTTGACCATATCCTGTTAAAATTTTTTAATAAATCACTTGGGGAACATGTTTGTTAAAGCTATGGATGACACAAAGATAAAAGGCATAGATAATTGTAGGATAGCAGAATCAAGATTTATGATTATCTCAATGTACTATAGTGCTGGGTTAAAAAATAGTTGTTTTGTAATAGCCATACATATTGAGTTCTTACTTTTAAAAAAATTCAATTGTATCAATATAGATTGGGAACAATCAAGCTCAGAAGCAATTAATTTGAAAAATATGTAGGATTTAGTTTTAGTTTAATATAAATCAAATGTGTGATGCAGATGTAAAAAACTTACGGGCACACTAGAAATATAAAGTTCCAATCTTCATCATGATCTTACCCTACACTCTGTGCTGGTTAAAGCACATCTGGAATATTGTGTTCAATTGAGGAGGACAAATTATAAATGAGACACTGACAAAATAGAGGTGTACCAATGGAGGATGATCTGGTTGATGAGGGTATAACATCTGGTTGATGAGCTATAACATAAAAGGAAGAATTGAAATATTGCCGTAAATTCCTGAGAATATGAGGCTACAGGGAAATATGGCAACTATGTTAAAATATTTAGAGAGCTCTCATACAAGAAAGAAAGAAAGAAGTATTTATCAAGAGCTTTTAAAAATTTATTTACTAATATTATTTTATTAAATATTATTATTAAATATTAATTAAAATTAACATTTATTTAATTTATTTATTAATATGCCAGACACTTGGCTAAGCATCTTAATATTACCTCATTTGATACTCACAATAACCCTGGGAGGTAGGGGTTATTATTGTCCCGATTTTAAATTTGAGGAAACTAAAGCAAACAGAAGTTAAGCAACTTGCCCAGGGTTAGTTAGTACTGTCTGATGCTGGACTGGAATTCAGGTCTGCCTGACTCCAGACCCAGTGCTCTACCTACTGTAAAATTTGACTGCCTCCAGAAGAGTATGTTTAATTCTCTGTTCCTTCAGATTATGAATGAGAGATAACTGACAAAAGATACCTGGGAACATACACAGTAAAATATAATAAATTACTCTCTGATAACTAGAGTCATTTGAGAATGGAATTGGCTGCCTCATGAGATAGTTAAGCAAGAGAAGTCTGAGTAGAACCTAGAGAATGTTATGTCATGGATGTTCTAGAATTGCTTCTGGTTTCTATATCGTGTGGGCTTTTAGACCACATGACCTAAGATCGTTTCCTGTTCTCAGTTTCTGCTGCCTTCTTTACAAAGTGGGATGGGAAACATATGCTAAGCCACAAAGTCCTATATAAATGTAAGTAATTGTGACACTGCTGCTGATTGTTTTTGTTTTTGTGGACCTCTGTGGAAATTTCCCAGAAAAGAAATTCATGTGTTCCTTAGAATGTTAGAGCTATGTCCAGGGCACTGAGAGATTAACTGATATGCTCATGGACTCACAGCCAGTATGTGTCAGGGGAAGGCTCAATCTCAACTTTTCCTGCCTCCAAAGCTGTGTTTTTACCAGCTCAGCTTTGCTGTCTTTCAATCAGTAGAATCATTAATCATCCTAGTATCTAAAAATTTCATTAGACATAAACTATCATTGGCTATACCCTTCCTAGTTTAGTAGAAACATTTTCCTAGTGAAGAGGGGAAAAGTTCTTAATGAAAAGTACTGAAGTTAATAAAAAGGATTTCTTTTTTTTCCTTTTGAGGGGAAGGGATGGTGGCAAATTTCAAAGCAATCAGAACAGGGAAAGGATAGACTTGCTGTTTAGAGACAGATTGTATAACATTTACAGATAACTAAGGAAGGGAATTACTCACGTCTTTTGATTGTCTACCATCCTCTCCATCAAGAAGAAGGATTTTCAAACTAGGGCAAAACAATCACAAGAGAGATAGAAATAAAGGACAAAATAGCGTTGAGATGCTAAAAAAAAAAAACAACAAAACAACTGTACCACATTAGCTCTGAATAGGATTAAATAATCAAAGAAAAACTGTATCTCAGACTACTGAAAGACTTTTGAGCTACTATCTCTGAATTATTGTTGGTTGTCTTTGAGAATCATGAAGAATGGAAGAAAAGCCAGAGGGCTGGAAGAGTGGAATGGAAACAACTTTAAATTTGGATTCAGAGAGGCTAAGCTTAAATCTTGACAATTATGGAACTTGGGAAAGATCTTTGTGGCTGTTCCCTCTCTTTGAAACTAACAGGGCTTGTAGTGATTTCTAATCCCTTCAATTTTAATATCTGTTGTTCCTAAATTATGTCAAATGAATCTCATTTTTTTTCTTTCCCATTTTTTGGACAGGACTACTAAACATCATGGAAATGCTGTGGACACAGTATATCTTGATTTCTGCAATACATTTGACAATTTCACTTATCTCCATGAGTGACATAGAAAAGATAATAATACAGTTGAATGAATATTAAAGTATTGATTAATTAATTGATGACAAAGTAGAAGGATATCTAAGCTCTTTCATGTTTTTATCAGACTTGAATTTTGATATAAATGGTCTGAATATCAAATTTGTGGATAACACCAAGTTGGGAGGGGTAGGAAGTATGATGAATAACAGAATTAACACACAAAAATCAATGAGGTGTAATTATGGTAAGAATCCACCAAATTGAAATGTAATAGGAGTAAAAACACCTGCATGCAGAAGTAAACGGATGCATATAAGTTCAAGTGCACAAGCAGTAGCACATGTGAAATGGAACCTTTCCAAGGATGGCAATCAGAATAGTAACAGGAATCTCATTTGTGTTACATGACAACTAACTGAAGGAAATGCAAATACTTGACATGAAGAAGTGAAGACTTAGGACATCATAGCTGTTTTCAAATACTGGAAAGACTATCACGTGAAAGAAGTGATTAGACTTATTCTGTGGAACCACAGATAACAGAACAAAGACTGAAAGACCAAAGTTAGAGGGAAATTTCGATTTATTAACAGAAATCACTTTTAATTTTCAGTTAAATTCAAACAACTTTTAATATATATCTACTGTATACTTTCATAGCTATTGAGTGGGGTATAAAGATTGTTATCTGCACAAAGTTATTTTTGATTTTAAAACCTGTAAAATTTTCTGTGAAGTGCTTTCTGGAATTGTTTAGAAGAATTCAAGATGGCAGACTATAGTGGGCAATGCATTAGAGAGGGAGATAGAAGCAGTCCAGTTGTGGATAAATAGCAAAGTAGATGGACAAAGTCTAACTGGCACTACTTAATAACTATGCTAGGGGTGGGGAACCTGCAGCCTTGAGGCCACATGTGGCCCTCTATGAAGTTTGAATTCAGTCAAAGGGCCACAATCGAGGACCCAGAGGGCTTCGTGTGGCCTCAAGGCTGCAGGTACCCCACCCCTGTGTGAGACCTTTGCCAAACAGAAAACTTCTTTGTGTTCTTTTTCTCATCTGTAAAATGAAGGTGTTGGATTAGATAAGCTTTAAGTATACTTATGTTCTCAAACTTTCAAATCTGAAGCAATCCAAGAATAAAACCCAGTCTTGACTCTCATGCACACTGACCGTGTGACTTTTAGTAAGACAATTAGGGGGCAGAGTGGATAGAGCACTGGGCCTGGAATCAGGAAAACATGAGATCAAATTTGACCTCAGACACTTACTAGATGTGTGTCCCTGTGTAAGTCACTTAACCTTTCCTCAACTATAAAATGGGAGTAATAATAGCACTTTCTTCCCAGGGTTGTTAAGATCAAATAAGATAATATTTGTAAAGTGCTTAGCATACTATCTGGCACATGTTATATCAATGCTAATTATGATTATGATTATTAAGCAGTTCTCTATGAACTTTCTTCTTTCAGAGGAGGAATTGATCTACATTGGCAGAAGAAGTTTGCTCTCCTGAAAGGTGAAACACTAAGGAAATCATAGGTCCAGTCCTTATCACTTTACATATCTTCTCTCTTCCCAATGGTTCAAACATTGTAACTATTAGCCCATATCAAAATTTTAAAATTTCATCATACGTAAATTATTAGTAGCTCAGATGTTAGGTCTTCTTAGCTTAGGGTAAACATTTCCTTAAGAAAGAAAACAATAACTGCTATAATTTTATAGTAAATATGGGTATTTCTCATGACAGAGATAAGGATGTTTATGACTTTCTAAGAATTCAAAATTTCTCTTAAATGATTTTTGCCTTTAAAAATACAAAGTGAGAATGAATGACATTCTCAACTATTTTTAGAGAAAATAAAGTCCCTGTTACACAAACACAAGGCCCAAGGATACTTCAAAGTTCTTGCTCAAGGTCAATGCTTGGCATGAAATGATGAATAACCATCAGAACATAAAACAACCATTCCCCCACTCTCTTGGGTGGTACAAATATTTATGCAGCTTTAGACACTTACTTTCTCATGTAATCTCACACCAGCCAAGCAATCTTACATGCCTAGGAAAAATACACATACTTTGTGGTTCTTCCCACTTTTTACGACATATACTTGTTTTTATCTTACATATCATTTCTAAATACTTCGTTATTATAGGGTACTACCTCTCCTTTCTCTTTCAAGTTTACTTCCAGTCCATATAGACTATCTGTAGCTGTGATCACATGATAGATAATCATTTTACATCATAACTATCAAATGACAAATTAGAGGTTATGGATAATGGCATTTATCTTACATATACATATCTTACATATTTATCCTACATATACATATACAAACTTAATTTTAAGCCTCTGTCCCTTCCTTTCTTCTGTCACTGTACTACTTCCATTGAAATTTCTGTGTATTGAAAAGTATAGGCTTTATGTTATTGTTTTAGTAGATTTTTATTCCTTAAAATAGATTTTTTATAAAAATGACATCCCAGCTATGTCTGACCTATTGAGATAACCTATGTAAAGCATTTTGTAAATGTATATTTGCAATTCTACATAGCTGCTATACAAATGCTATTATTATAGCTATATGGTATTCAGAGGATCATAAAACTGTAGACTTAAAGCTGGAAAGGACTTCAGAGACCATACATTCCAACTCCCTCACTTTGTAGTTGAGGAATCTGAGGCCTTAATGGGTAAAGTGACTTGTTCAGGGTCACATGGGTAATAAGTTTCTGAGCTGGAATTTAAACTGAAGTCAGTTTTCCAATTTCCACTGTACTACACTGCCTCCATCTGGCTTTATGTTATCAATGGTACAGGTATATACAGAAGGCTATCTGTACTAATTACTGACTCACATCAAAATGGTGCCATATGCATATGTGATCATTGCCAGAATATCATTTCAGTACAACATACTCTTCGCTTGGAAATGGCCAAAGCAGTGTCATTACCTAGCTGTTTTAATCTCCATAAACTAGGTTTAGGGGTGGGGAGTCCTTTAACAGCCACCATCTTCCCAATCAAAGAAGAGCAAAAACTTATCTTTGAGTTAATCCATTAATTAAACCTCCTCTCCTGAAAGAATTCATAGGCTAATGATCATTTGGAAGCATTTCACTGTTGTAGGACTTAGTTACTTCAGATAGTCAGGTGGACTAGACAAACTGAGATCCCATCCAGCTCAAAATCTATGATCATTAGCCAATGAACTCCTCCAGATCTGTATCTCCTTCCTAAATCAAACGTATTTTTACCAGTTATACATTGCTTGGCCAGGGACTGAGCTAATTTTCCAGTCCCTTACAATTTGGGAATTAAGTAATACAGAGGAAAAAAGAAAATATAGTATTCTCTTCAGGCGTTTTTTCTCCATTGATAGTTAACTTGTACTTTTATATTCTGAATAACCTTATCTGATGATTTCAGTGAATAATAATCACCATCGTTTTCCATTGCATATAATTCTGATGATAATACTGGCTGGTGGTCTTTGCTTAAGAGTGGTTTTGACTATTATAAATACCTAGATTAATCACAAAGGTCCTCTGAAAGAGGACATAATCTGCATCCACAGAAAGAGCTGATATATAGAAGTATGTATAGAATGATTTTACACACACACACACACACATACACACACACACACACTTAATTGTGTCTAATAACAGTCATCTCTAGGGTACAGGGGGAAGGGAAGAAAAAAAGGAAAAAATAAAGGTAGATGAAAAGCTTTCCTTAAAAGGAATACCAAATTGTACAGGAGAGATTTACTGTTCATGTGTAATCATCTTTTTTTTTTAAATCTACTGTGTTATGGAAATGCTTGTTTTATTTTAGAAATTAAAAATAAAATAAATAAAAGAAAAAAAGGAAAAAAAGACTCAAGGACTACAGTTACTGTTTGGCCTCTTATAGTTACTATTTAAGAAGGCATGTAACTGTGTTTTGTTTTTTTAAGCCCAGATTACTATAGGGAGTTAGTGTGATATAGTGTAAAGATACCAAGACTTGGCATTAGGAGAAGTACATTTGAGTTCCAGCTTTCACATTTAGTAGATGAGTAACTAAACCAAGAACTTCCTTTTACTTATCTTTTTAATCTTTAAAATTGAAATAACACTTAAGAAGGTTGGTCTCAGAGTAATTAAGACCTATGCTCAAGTCCTGCATCTGAAACACACTAGTTGTGTGACCTCGGCCAAGACTTAACCTCTCCCTGCTCAAAGCACCTCTCTAAGATGACTTCTTGTAGCCCAGCTGCTCAGGTGTGTTGGGAGAAGGAGTTTCCTCACTGAAAGTTCTATACGTCATTGAAATTATAGGACCAGTCCAAAAGAAGTTTCTCAAAGACTTGTATAACCTAATTCATAGTATTGTTGAGAGGGAGGATTTTTTTTTGTAAATATCCCTAATATTAGTTGAAGAATATGTCCCTTGTACTAGTAATTGAGACTTGGCCTTAGTGGCAGGAATGTAAAGCAAAAGTCATTAACTTTTCCTTTCCCTTCCGGTTGACAAATGTCACCTTGAGGCATAACTAGATTTCAAGGTAATTTGTATAGTCTTACATTTTGCACTGCTAGCTCCTAGAAGTATCATCTCAACCTAAACAACAGAGGATGCTGTGGAGCATTGCTTCATCAGGGGTGGGTGAAGACAGTTGGAAAAAATGGATTTGAGAGCCCCGTTATTAGCCCTTTTGTGTGCTAGTCTGGTGAACTCATGGGTCTGACCGAAAAAAAAAAAACATCAAGCTCTTTGCGTGTTTTAATGGCACATATTTTTTGTTGTTCGGTTGTTTCAGTCACGTCCAACTCTTCATGACCTCATTTGCAATTTTCTTGGCAAAGATACTGGAGTGGGTTGTGATTTCCTTCTCCAGCTCATTTTATTAAAGCATGATAATTTAAAGAAAAACACCTTGATAGAGTCTGAATGAAAGAACCCTGAGTGATACCAATTTCATAAAGTAACATCATAGATACCAGATACTTTCTACTTTGCTGAGAAGTAATGAAAAAAATTTTTCACATAGAACATAATCATTAAGGTTGTCCTATCAACTCTTCCCAATTCTCATTCTCAGTTCATTCTCAGTCCCATTAGCCTTGTCATCAGTTTAGTCAGTATCCAAATGTTCTTTCGTGCTAGTATTATTTTCAGACTGTGCACATTCTTGTATTGCCCTAGCCTTTATACAAACTGAATTAAAGTACAATCATAAAAAAATCTAAGGCAATTTGGCAACCTCTACCCTACCCCTGTTCTCTCTCTACATACTCCCCTCCCCCACCTCCTCCCAAATCCTTACTCTGTCTAGGTAGAAAGAATGGAAACTACTTGTACTTACTAAATGCTAGAGGAGGTGAAAACTTGGCTGGGCTCAGAAGCTAATGGTTAATCACAGGCAAGTAATTGCTCTTCATATCTGGGTTTGACAACTTGAATCAGGGCTAACCTCCCCAGAGAATTCTCCTCTCCCTCTGCCTGGGAGGACTAATTGGTAAACAATGGTGGGGTATACGGCATAAATTCTTACAAGAATTCATAGGCCTCCCAAAACAGTTTTGAAAGAAAACTGTGGTTAGCATAATGATTGGCAAGTGCCTACCTATTTTGCCAGACTGCTCAAGGAAAGTGCTTTGTGAACCTTACAGTACCATAGAATATGGATGATGATGATGATGATGATGATAATGATGATGGTGATGGTGGCTGTGGCGGTGATGGTGGTGGTGGTAGTGATGGTAACTTCCTTCATACTGTACACAGTAAAACTATGTCATGTTATTTTTCTCTGTATTTGCGTCTATGACCCCAAAGTCACTGGTTTAGTTCTGCTATACATAAAATCAAAATGCATGCTACTTAACAAATGTGGGAAGTGCCTAGATAGTATCACCAAACTCATAGAATGTTTTTTATTGATTTGATCATATCAACAAAGTTTAACTCAACAAAAATGTCATTTAATTTCACATTTCCTTACTGAGTGACAATATTATATTGTTTTTATTTTATTTTATCATACATGTGTGGTACTTCCATTTGAGTTGGTCATGTCTATATCTCCAAAACAAACTAGATAGGACCTCATAAAATTGGGGCATCCAAGCATTTATTAAGTAGCTACTATACGCTAGGTCCTGTCTTAGGTTCTGGAAATACGGAGCTAAAAAAGAAATAGCTCCTGCCCTGAAAGAGTTTACATTCCATTAGGGGAAATGACATGTATGCCTTTAAATAAAAAATATACACAAAAGAAATATAAAGAAAGCGTTTGGGGACAGTAGCGTCTGGGAGGCTCAGGAAGGCCCAGTATAGAAGGTAACATCTGACCTCAGATATGATGGAAGCTAGAGATTCTAAGAGGTGGAGATGAGTAGAGAGAACATTCCAGATATCAGGGTGTGAGATGGTATCTATAAGGAAAAGTTTGATTCAAATATAGAAAGTTAATGTGTATTTACTGTGCTCTTACTATGTGCCAGGGATGTATGGGGTGTTCAGGAAGACTAGCACTTCTGGTATGAGGGCTTGTCGAGTCCTTTTCAGGGCTGCTCATCCACCTTTGGTGTCCACGTGGCACTCAACTTTCAACCGTGATTCCAAGAAGTTGCAGCATAAGCAGTGGCCACCCCCTAGCAAACTGTCTTAGCAGATGGCCTGGATCAGGTTGAGGTTAAATGGCAGCCCTCAAAATCATCAATGAATTAGGGGGATGGCTACCCAAAGTACATGAAGACTTTCTCTAGTGAAAAGGGCAGATGAGAACAATTTGTTCCACTGTCCACGAAGCAGGTGCTGCGGAGCACTTAGAACTGGGTCAAATATCAAAGACACCAAGGTCATCCACTGCATCCTGGGCCATCGCCAGTTGTTTTGACTTTCGTCTTGCCACTGGGCCTCAATGAAAAGTCCAGGAAGAGAGACTAAGGCCGACTGTCCAACTCTGCCTCACTTAAAGCTAATTCACTCTAGAGTCAAGACATCACCCCATGATGTTACTTTGAAAATGAAGGACGAACAACGATAACAACAAGAACACCATTTCCAGGCACCGGGCTGCATAGCTGGGACACAAAGACCAAAACAGATCCTGCCGTCAAGGAGCTCACCTTGTGATGGAGGAAACGACATGTAAATAACTAGGTGTGCACGAGATGTGTATGGAGCAAAGTAAGGGTGATCTCGAGGAGAAAGGAAGGATCCGGTAAATGGGAAGAGTATGTAAAGGGATCAAGATGTAATAAATCGGGAAAAGCAGACTGGAGCCAAATTGCAAGAACTTTAAATCCTAGGGTGAGGAGATTATATTTGATCTCAGAGGCAGTAGAAAGCCTTTGAATTTTTGAGAGAGGGTATATCAAGGTCAGACCTGTGTTTCAGGAATACCAATTTAACGGCAGTGTAGAGGATGGACTGGAGAGAGAAGTGAATATAGGTAGACAAATTAAGAAGCTTTTCTAGTAGATCAGGTGAAAGGTGATGAAGGCCTAAAGAAGGGCTGTGGCAGGCTAATGGGAGGAAGGTGGTGGATTCAAAAACACTATATATATATATGTAGGTAGTAGTTCATTCATTTCAACAATTCAATTCAGCCATGCATTAAGCACCTTTTGTTTCCAGAAGTACCATTTTAGCTACTGGTATAATGTCAAGATAATTCATAACAAGCCAGTAGACACATTTTCCCAACCTATATTTGGTTTGTCATAATTATAAAGTCACTACGTTACATCACATGAGCTGTATCATCTATTGTATCACGTAGCTTTTTTTATTCACTGAATATTTCAAGCACTGCCTGTGTAATTGAATTTTCTAGCTAGGACAAATAAACTTCACAATTAACAAAAAGAACATTTGCCTTGATTTGGTCACATCAATAAGGTTTAACTCAACAAAAATGTCATTTGATTTTACATTTCCTTATTGAGTGTAATCACAAAATAAACATTTGGTCAACTGCATTATTCAATTGAAACAATATTTGTGTAGCTGGAACTTCTTAATATTGAAGCACTACTAGTACAGAACATGAATTAGAAAAAAACACTATTATTGTATTATCTGGTCCACTTTTCTCTAAAACTACATGTTATATGCATATATGCCTGCATATATGTATTTGTACACAGATATATTTATATATGCATATATGTGTACACACGTATATCAGTATATGCGTGTATATATCATATCAGTACATATGCACATATGTACATATTGTTTGTAGAAAACTATATATTTATGCATGCATATATACATATAAGTATGTGTTTATTGTATACATATACATACATGTATTTATATGTACATATTACCTAGTATTACAAAATAATACAATGATAGTGTTTTTGTCATAATTTGTGATCTGGACTAGAACGGCTTCAATATTAAGTTCAATTTATACAAATATTGTTTCAATTGAATAATGCC
>JAQQSZ010015905.1:0-11161 GCA_028646595.1 Phalanger gymnotis | reverse complement strand
GGGTCAACTAAAGCTGCCAGACTGCTTCACATCAGGAGTTCTAAGCTGTGGAAGGACTAAAGCTGATCAGGTTCCTGAATTAATACTTCTGTGAATATGGTGAGCCCTCCCTGCTCGAAGAGCTGGGGATCCACCTGGCTCCCTAAGGAGTAAAATAGCCCCAGTAGAAAAGAGAATAGGTTCAAGCTTCCATGCCAATCAGGAGGATTGGTCCCAGGAATGGCTGCTACATTTTCGGTCTGGGCAATATAGGGAGATGTAGTCTCGATGAAAAAAAAAGAATGTGAAAGAAAGATCAAAATTATCATCATTAATAACAATAAATATTAATAATAATTCACTTGTACAATTATTTGTAGCACATTAAATATTAAAGAATGATAGTAAGACTCAATCTAGGATTACTTTAATCTAAACCTCAATGAAAAAGATGAAAAGAATCAGATAATAACATCATATTATACAGTTGTAATGTTCACAAAGTGCTTGACATGCATTTACTCATTTGATTCTTACAACAGCCCTGTGAGATAAGTTCTATTATTTTCTTCATTTTATGGATGATGGACTAAAGCTCAGGGAGATTTTATTTAGTGTCACACAGGAAGTATCTGGCAAGATCTGTACCCAGTTCTGCCTGATTCTAAGTTCAATATTCTATCTACTATACATCGAGAGTGACCAATACAGAATTTACAGAATTAGTCTTTTGAGGTCACCTTTGAAAGTCTGATGAACCCTGCTCTATGTCGATCCATGACCCTTCTCTTTGGAATGTTTTAAGATCTTGTCTTACAGATCCACACTTTCTTTTGGACAAGAGAGTAGGTAATTATGGAAGGGAATATGCAAACTATTCTACCCTGTTCCTAGACAACGTGTCAGTGGCAACTAGGTTCTTCTGAATCTCAGTTGTCATTTTGGTTCATCCTTTTCAGATTGGATGTTTCCTCTTATGATATTTTTGGGTATACTGCTTAGACTTTGATCCAAGCAGAATAGAAGTGACAATCCCCTTTGTCCACAGTTCTGGTCTGACAATTTTACATTCCATTCTAGGCACTATAATGTAGGAGGGACATTGACAAGCTGGAGACATTCCAGAGGTGGGGAAATCAAAAAGGTGAGAGTACTAGACAAAAAGTAATTCAAAAATCAGTGGAAGGTACTAGGGAAGTTCAACCTGGAGAAGATAATTTGGGAGGACTATTGTCCTCAGACAATCGTGTGATCATTGAGTTCAAATATTGGAAGGGCTTAGACTTTTTCTGCTTGGCACAAGAAGGAAGAATTAGGAACAATGGGACTAAATTGTGTGGAGGTATAGTCCAGCTCAGTATAAGAGAGTTAAGAAAAAAATCCTTCTAAAATTAGAGATATGAAAAGGGAGAGTGGGCTGGCTTATGAGATTACTGAACAGTTGTCAAGCATACTCTAGAACTGATTTCTTCTCAGCTGTGGATTGGACCATATGGCCTGGAGTCTCTCTTTTTTTCTGGAGTCTCTTTCAACTCTGGAATTCTATAGTTGACTACTTTCATTGTTGGCCCCCTATAATCTGACACTGTCCAGTTGTACTCCCTTCATTCAATCAGACCATTCTCCCTTCCCCTCCTATCCTTTTATCCACACACAATGAATGAGGACTCAACTAAGGCAGATGTCCATAGGACCAACTGCTCCAGTAGTCCCCAATAATGGTTCACTGGCTAAAGACATAGGTGTCTTCTCCTGGTAGCTTTGGTACTAATAGATAGACTTAACATTTTACCATCAAACACCCTGTAACTAGGCTATGACAGAACAACTATTTCTAAAGCTAAATTCTGAATTTTGTTCTACTCAAATGTGAGATCTAAAAGAAAGCATCTTAGATTTTTGTTTTTATTAAAAAATGCTTATTTCAAAAGATCTCAGAGTTGGAATCCACCTAAAAGGGCATCTGATGTCATTTCTTATCCAAAGACCAGGCCCTTTTTCTAACTTCCCTGATGGATGAGGAGAGAAGTTTCTCTGGACAATTACAGAGTGTAAGACAAGAGACAAATGAGATTAAGCTTCTGTGGTTGAAAATATCTTTTAAAATATCTCTAATAGAACATATTGAGGGAACATTTTCGCATTCATAAGATTAATAGTCTGAGCATAAAAATCATTGTGAATATGTGAAGTTAAGAGAGTTGGGATTAATAAAGATGCATCTAATGTAACTTTATTTGATATCAAAAGCAAATGATGAACAATGAATCCAATATAGTAATATTCTTGGTTATAAACATGGCAATACTTCCTAGATGTAATGGCAGAGAAGCAAACTTGTTTTGGAAGAATGGTTGGTGAGGTCAACGAAATTAGTTTTCTTTCTACTTTAGCATTCTATTATTCTAGGTCAGAGATAATGGTCTGAGAAAAATGTCATGAGATAATGACCTAGCCCACAAGTCAAAGGCATGTAATTCTTGGCTATTTCCATAAGGTCTGAATAAGCTCTAGCTCATGTCTATTGGAAAGCAGCATTAGGTAGGGGACAGTACAATTGTTGTTGTTTGTTGTTTTGTCCTTCTTTCTTGAAGAGGACCATGGCATCAGGAAGGTCATGCCATGACTTGCAAATGAATTGGATTTAAGTGAGGGAGGGCTGTGCAAAGTCACCAACCTCACTTTCTCCTCTGGAGCAATCTGGGTCCAGTGGCAAGAAATAAATTAAGACAACTGGAGATGGCCCCCAGTGATGGATGGTAGGCACTGCTGGAAGGAAGGGGAAAGGAGAGAATGTTGGGAAATCAGGTTCTAGAGAAAGACAGATTCCCGCCCACCGCTGTACTCAATACCATAGTCCTTAAACATTGTTCAAGGTCAACCACATCAAAGACAGGAAATGTTTGTCTCCGCTCATCAACAGTAATCACATTCTGGAAACCCAAATGTACTTAGGGTCAAATGACTTGTGATTTGATGCCAGCTCAGATTCTTCTAAAAAATAAGGATGATAATAGCTATATCTTCTACCTCTCAAGGCTATTGTAGGGAAAGCACTTAAATCACTATGTAAATAGAGGCTATTGTTACTATTATTACTAGGAGGAATCATGCTACCCACTATATTCAATTCAAACAACACTTTTGGCCAAACAGTTACATGATGGAGTGTTTAGAGTAGTGCAGGGAATAATAGAGTCAGACTAACTCTACTTTGAGTCTTGCTTCAGACAGTTAATAGCTGTGTGACCCTAAGCAAGTCACTTACTCACTGCCTGCCTCAAAGTCCTCAACTGCAAAATCAGAATAGTAATTGCACCTGCCTCATGAAAGTACTATCTAGTTAGCTAACTAGCTACTAGCTATTCTCATTGGAAGTCCATGAAATCAGGAGCATAGGAGCAGGAGAAAATTGAGACGGTTTGTATAAAATGACTTTCTAATTCTTTTCTTCTATCCCAATGGCCAATTCATTAGGACTAAACATTGCTTCATAAAGATGTAATCACTCTATCTCTAATCCCCAGTTTTGGCACCAGTTTTCAAACAAAAAATCTACCTCTTCTAATCTGCCGCCAAGAAACTATGAGGCACAGTAGAAATAGTCGTGGTCCTGGAGTCAGAAAACCTGACATGGCAGTTAGAAAAGATACAGTGACCTTAGTTGCCTTCAGCTAATGGGGCTGCCTTCAGTGAACCATAGAATCTACAACTAGTGACTTCAATGTTCTCTTGCACTCTGCCCTTTCCAGATCATAGATGGAAAAATGGTATTGATTTCTGGATGTTACATCTTTAGGAGGGACATAGACAAGATGGAAAGGACCTAGAAGAAGATAACCGAGATGGTAAGAGGACTAGAAAACATGTAATATGAGAACAGGGTAAAGGAGTTGAGAATGTTTAGCCTCAGGAAGAGAGATGGTGCTGGAATTCTGGTGGAGAAATGATATTAGGGCAGTATTTAAGTATTCAAAAGACTGTTACAATGAAGAAGACTGAACATTTCACTTAACCCAAAGGTAAGACAAATGAACAACGGAAGGAGGTTGCCAGTAGGCAGATTAATTTTATCCAAAATTTTATCTAATTTTATCTAGAATGTGCTGTCTCAGGAAATGGTAGAATCTATTTCATTCAAGGTCTTTAAGTGGAGACTGGGTAATTCCAAGTGGGACAATATATTTCATGTGGCATATCTGAGTGGAAGGAGGATGGTAGGTCAGAAAAAGATGACTGATTCACTCCTATGCCCAACATGGATGGATCTTGTTGAGTAAGGGAATGGAAGAGGGATATATTGTATACCAGGTTCTTGTTCAGGAATAAATTGAAATAGATATCCCCTGGTGTTCTTTCCAATACTTATATTATAAGATTATATGAATTGAAGAAACTGTGAATATTATAATTTATTGGAAGACTAATATGAGTGAAGTCAATGTGAATTACAAAGAATCAAGCAAACAATATACACAATGCCTACAGCAATGTAAATTGCAAAAACAACAATGGCACACACAAAATCAAATTTGAATTCTCTGAAACTATAACAAACAAGCTTGGCCCCAAAGAAGATATATGTGAATGAACCACTGTTGCATCAAATATATGGCTGCAATACTCCCAAGTATAGCTGGGAACCAGATTAAAGTATAATTGGGAAATGTGTAACAAAATAAACAAAAATGCAATAAATCATAGATAATGTTAATATGTGGTTTTCTAAGTCAACATGTACATTAGAGATTTGTTTCTATTTGAATTTGAAACCGTTTGTGTAGAACACAGATTGTAATATCAGACTTTTGGTTTGTATGTAGCTTTTTAATAAACTATGTCCTCTCCTCCTTTTGTATGTTATCAATTACAAAAGACTGTTTTCAGGGAAGGGAAAGGAGAGAGATATAGTGGGAACTGTGATGCAGGAGAAAAAAAAAACATTAAATTATTTTTTAAGAGAAATTTGGCCTCTCGATTATTTAGATTTTAGCCACAGTAACTTATGAAGCTTTCTATTCAGAAATAAAAGAACCAGAATTTGTGTTGGTGGAGGGAAATAACCAAAAATCTATGAGATATGAAAGTACTATCATTGGCATCAGCAGCAGCATCACCCCAGGGCTGAGTCAAGAGAATAAACTCTAAAGAAATTTCTTGCTTTTTTAGTTAAATATATATTACTAAACAGCTACAAGAATATTTTAGGCTATTAATGCTAATATTTGCTTAAACTGATACTGATTTTTTTAAGACCATGTCAGTATTCACTTTTTTTAACAGTCCTTGTTAGTCGCTTCATTCACTATGGATAATTATCCTTTACTATTTCTTCTATTCTTTCCTTTTCTCACTGTGATGGAGAGGTGTTTTTTTTTTCCTTTTCTCTCCTTCTTCCATTCCCTTACTCAATAGGATCTATCCATGCTGGGCATAGGAATGAATTAGTCAACTTTTTCTAACCCACCATCCTCCTTCCATTCAAGACCTCAACTAATGATATGCCACTTGAAATATGTTGTCCCACTTGGAATGCAAGCTGGAAGAGGGGAAGGGTGTTCATGCTGTGTGCGTGACTTTTGCCCCCAGCACACCCCTCATTCCAGCGGTATTTAAAAGGTGTTCTTTCTCAGCTGTGCTTCCCGTGGATGGAACTAAGTCTAAGTTTGCTTGGTACTTGATGAAGCATCCCATTCATTGGAAGGAAAAGGTAGGAAGTAAAGAGAAACCAGGCACAATTAGTAAACTCTGAGGACAACATCTGCTGATGGAAGACTGCACCTTCCCCATCAGTGACTCCACTGGCAATAGCTGATTGTTTTTCAGCATGTCAGTACTATATGTGATCCAGGCTATGTTAGGCAGTAATATGCATTGCAGGCAGAATCTATTATAAAGCTGTTTTCACAGTTCCCATTAAAACTCTGACATCATTAATCTGGGTTACTTCACTTCTAATTATATGAAAATGTGCTTATGATCAAAAGTCCCCTTGTGCAGGAACGCAATTCATCATCAGCTAGCTATGGGCCGCACACCAGAAACTCGAAGCCAGTCCCCTCTCCACCCAGCTCATTGCCAGCGTTTGAGTCATTTACCACTGTGGAGAATCAGAGAATCTTAGAGAAGAAAGGGAGCCAGATGTTATCTAGTCAAATATACTTGATGTAGATCTGCTAAACAGCCCCTCTAAAAAGTGGTCTTTAAACATATGTGAGGCCAGGACCTCAAGGCCAGGAATTCCCTGTCTTCTACCACTTCTTCACTACCACATGCTACTTTTGAACAGTAAAGACTGAGTTGAGTTCTTTTTTCATATTCAACCAAAATCAATTTCTCTTTTAGTGTTCCACCTATTAGTCTAAGTTCTGCCTACTGGGGCCAAGTAAAACAATTCTTCTCTATGAAAACAGTTCAGATGTTTGAAAATAGTAATCCTGTGCCCCCTTATTCCAGATAACTGATCAAGATGGGGGAATTCAAATACTCCTTCTCCCTTTCCAATTCTAGATTTCTCCTCTATCATTATCACTCAGTAACCTCTCTTCCTTTGAGGTTCCCTCAATCCCTATCTCCCAAACAATCATAATTCCGGTGGCTGTTGTTGACTGACCTCCAGGACACTCCCCTTCCATCCTGAATGACTTTGGTGTCTGGCTCATAATCTTTCCCTTTTCCCCAACTCATGTCTTTATATATGAGGGATTTCAACATACATGATGAAACTTATTCTAATACCTTAACCACCCAGTTCCTAAACTTTCTTATTTCTCATGACCAATTCTTCCCCCCAATCACAGCCAAACAGATGGACATCCCCTTGGTCTTGCTATCATCCATGAATGCATTGCTTCTATGTTCATTAACTCTAAAATTTTCTTCTCTGATCACAATCTATTGGCATTCCAGCAAAACAGAAATCAGCTCTTCATTCGCAATCACCTCCAATCCCTCAAGTTCACAGTTCTTTCCTAGGTTATCAGCCCTGCACTAGCTGAATGTTCCTCTCTTCCCATCTTTCACCCATTGGTGAAATGATTCAATTCTACAGTTTTCTTCTCTTACTGTTAAAAGACAATCCTTTTTAATCTCCCTCATTAACTCATCCCACTCACCACAGCGGTCTTTCCAAACTTTTCTTTGCTTCTCAAACTGTCCATGATTTCTTATCCCCTACTTTCTTAGCTGAGAAACTTTCTTCATATTTTTGACCAAGAGTGCCTCTCTTCTCCCCTCCTACTTACCTCACATCACCCAGAAGCCTTTGCCACTATCTCTTCCTTCACACTCGGTGTGTGAAAAAGTCACCCTTCTTCTTAGCAAGGCTAAGGAGGCTAATCTCTCTATACACACAAGTGATTCCATTTCATCCTATCTTTTTTAAGAGACTGCCTCCTCTAACATCCCCATTTACACACTTATCTTCAATCCCTCCCTTTCTACTAGCTGCTTCTACACTGTTTACACATGTCCGTGTCTTCTTCATCTTCAAAAAGAAATCCCTTGATCCTTCCATCCTTGCTAACTATTGTCCCCAAACTCTCCTGCCTTTTGTGGGTAACCTCTTTGAGAAGGCCAGCTACAATCCGTGCCCCTACTTCTCTCACTTTCTGCTTAACTCTCTGCCATCTGGCTTTCATTCAACTAAAACTGCTCTCTCCAAAGCTACTAATGATCTCTTCTTACTTGCCAAATCCAAATGGCCTTTTCTCAATGTTAACTCTTCTTGACCTCTCTGTCATCACCCTCTTCTACTTATCATTCTCTTCTCTCTTGGTCTTCATGACATTACATAGACCTGGTTCTGCTATCTATAGGACTGCTTCTCACTCTCTGTTTGATCTTCCTTTGTGTTACCCTTTCTAAGTGTAAGTGTCCCTCTCCATCTACTCTAAACCTTAAAGTCATATATGTCATACAAAATCATGTATGATGGTCAGCTCTTCATTTTAAGGTCTAGAATTTCAGTAACTTACAGGAAGAAGGTTTTGACCTTGGGCAAATTATATATTTTTCTGAAGCCCCATTTCCTCATATGAGTATATCGCCCTCTCTCATAATTTTGCTGTGAGGACAAAATGAGAAATGGGGAGGCTAGTTGGCCCAGAGATTAGAATGTCTGGCCTGAAGTCAAGAAAACTCATCTTCCTGAGTTCAAATCTGTCCTCACATACCTACACACTGTGACCCTGAGCAAGTCATTTGACTTTGTTTTCCTCAGTTCCTCATCTGTCAAATGGGCTGGAGAAAGAAATGGCAAACCACTCCAGTATCTTTGCCAAGAAAACCCCAAATGGGGTCACGAAGAGTCAGACATGACTGAAATGAATGAACTACAATGAGGTATAAACCATAATAATTATACAAATATCAAGTATTACTGATATAGCAGACAAGGGCTATGTTTCACATACACAAAGTAGATGTCAGAAAAGGTATATGAATGTGGAAGTTTTAGCATATATTAGAAATAAATCGGTAAAAAACAACAGGAAGGCACATAAAGGTCTATCAGGCTAAAATCAGATAATAATGATAAATAATAACAATATTGATAAAGTTTGCAAAGTGCTCTGTAAATATTATCTCATCTAATCATCATAAACATGGGAGGTAGGTGCTATTATTGTACCCATTTTACAGATACAGAAACTAAGGCTGAGGCTAAGTTATTTGCCTGGTGTCACATACCTAGTTAGTGTCTTAAGGAGGATCTGAACTCAGGTCTTCCTCATACCAAGTCCAACTTTCTGTGCCACCTAGCTGTCTACCTAAGTCCCCTTCAAGTTGCCTCACTGTGGAACACGGGTGACCTGGGCTTCTTGACCGTTATTCTAAACTGTGCAATTGCCATCAGGTCTCATTAAGAGGGAAATGTCTTGTGGTATAAACTCAGTTATGGCTCATTATTTAAGGACCAGGTTAGAAGTTCTGGTTTAGGTTTAGAGATTAGAAAGGCTTTACCACCACGATGGCCAAAGGCTAATGAATTTCTCAGACGCAGCTAATTTCAAGGACCACCTACTAAGAAAGTTCTCTGAACTCCTGTTCGGTTTATGTAGAGTGGGCACCCAGACTGATGAAAGCATTGGTCTTTGAGCAACTGAAGGATAATAGGGGTTTGAGAATTGCCTGGTATCCTAGGATTTGTGGTTCAGAGTGATAAACATTCTCCTCTCAACCCTGAGAGCAATTTGGGGACCTTGAGCCAGAAGGCAGAATTGAGTCATGCCTGGGAGTTCTTAAAGAAACAAACCCATAGTCTTGAAGAAACTGACTGAATGAAGGAAATGGGGCTTTTGGGAGCTCAGTAGCAGCAGCAACAGCAGTAGCAGTAGCAGCAGCAGCAGCAGCAACAGTAAGGAGATTAGGTAAAGAACAGACAGAAATCTGTTTATTCATTAATGCGTATATACATGCATCTATTTATTTATCCATTCCTTTGTTTGGATGTTTATGCATTTGCTTGTTTATTGTAACTTCCTTCAATACTTGGGAGAGTTGAAATCAACCAGTAACCCAAGTCTTCTGCTCCGTGATACTTGTAGAGGGCCAATGGCCTGCCTCTGTCTCACCCATCTCTGCCACAGCTCAGCCGTCTTTCAGTTTTCTTCTCATCAATTGACCCAGTGCTGCTGCTTCTTGCCCGTTCATCTCATTATGTCACGGGCAGGGCTGGGAAGATGGTTTCTCCCATTGATGCAGCTCTTCATCTCTTGAAACCCCCATTCTTTCCTGTTAGTTTGTGTCTTGAAGACTGCATGTGTGTGTGTGTGTGTGTGTGTGTGTGTGTCTTTAAAAATTATCAGGTGTAATTCTATTCTACCTTGTGGATCAAATATCTCCGTAGTTCTATATCACTCTCAGGGATGAGAAGAAATGTTTATTTTTTTCTTTTTGTTTTGTTTTTTGTTTATTTGTTTTCTCTGAGTTACAAATCTCAGGATAGCAATCAGTTCTCAAACGCCTATTGCAGAAGTATGTGTGGTATCATTGAGAAATGGGTCAGCTATGGCACCTCATAAAAGGATTTTCATTCCCAAGTCTGTGACCTCAAAGAATTTATAATCATTGAATGACTCCTCACAGTGTTAAAATTGGAGTCCATTCAGTTTTTGTCCCAGTTTCGTGGTTGGGTCTCTGACTTGACTGTAAACCATTAACAAGAAATAAGGCAAACTGGGACTTGAGCTAATACACTAGGATATAGCTTTGGGAGATTGAAAACAACCTTCCATAAGTCATAGCTGTAGCCACGACTCTAGACCAGTCACTGACCCTGCTGAGAAACAGCAGGACCATCATTCTGTAATTCAGCACCAGGGTTTTCCAATGTTGATGAGCTCCATTGGCTCCTTCCCAGTTCCACTGGGGAGTCGTTGCACAGAAGTATCTCAGTGGGTGAAAAAAGCAAATGAGCTCAGACAAGTAGCATCTGGTGCTCTGGCTAGCTCTGCCTTGGTGGAAGATTGTGTCTGCCCACGTCTGGGTCAGGATCTCAGGAACAGATTCAGGGAAAATAGATCTATATTTCTGTGTCTTCTGAGAAGCACAAGTTTCTGACAAGTGATTCTTTCTACTATAACCTTAAGGGTCATCGGGTTAGGCCCATGGTCATGTGGGGCAGATTTGAAGGCTCAAGTTCATAGTAAATCCGCTCTTGGGAATATAGAAAGCTATAAACCAAAGGAATGACTAACAGCTATGTCCTCACTTAGAAAGGGGAAGGGAAAATAACAGTAACAACCACAACTGCAACCCAACAACAACTCTTTAACAAAATATACTGGGGGTTGGGATCTCAGGGCCATACTCAGAAAGAAAACACTCTTGCATGACTCCCATAGTTGTTGTATGACCTCATGCGTGAACAAAAGCACAAGAGGAAATGCAATGGACAGGGTCAACCACAGGTGTTTGTGAGAAATAAATTCAAATCAGCCAGATGATGCCTTTAGCAATATGAACATACCTAGCAAATGAACATACCTAGAAATGGGTGCCAGTTACATGAGTCAGGCAGAGAAAAGGCATAAGGATGGTTAGGTTTTGTTTATCTGCTTTCGATTGTTGTCGTTGGTTGATTTGGTTTGTTTCTCTCAACAGACCTTCTCAGAGTACCAGCCGTATGACCTAACACTTGGGATGGGAAAAAACAAAAGTCTTATCCCATGCTACTTAT
>JAQQSZ010015904.1:0-11161 GCA_028646595.1 Phalanger gymnotis | reverse complement strand
CTTGGCCACTGAAGCCCCACTTCTGTCTCCTCTATTCCAGCTTTTTTTTTTCTTTTTTTCCCCAGGGAATTCCCTGGGTGAGGAGGGGAGGAATTAGAGCTGTTTACCTGGCCATTTTGTCTCCAGGAAGTTCAAGAAGAGTCCTTTGGGCTGCAAGCCTCAGGAGTTGGTGTCTCACGGACCCATTGTGCTGCCTCTCATCACTTCCACAAAGTGCTGTCTTGTGTTGGGAGGCCTGGGGATCTCCTGTGCTTTTGGGTGCCTGGCTTTCTTCCGGCCTGTCTCCCATGTGTGTTTCCCAACCTGCTTTGTGCCTGTCTGGCACAGCTCCACACTCCAAATGCTCTCCTAGCCCACAGATTCATTCTTTCGGCCTTTCAGACTCTCCTGCCTGAGAAATTTGCCCCACTCAGACTTCTCACGGTTTCTAACTCTCTCAAATCTGCTCAAATTCACTTTTTTATAGGAATCTGACAGAACTTGTGAGAGAGCTCTGGTAAGATGCTGTTTTCATGTGGCCATCTTGGCTCTGCTCCCCACAAAACAGTTTTCATACAAATATAATCAGATCTAAATAATTGGAGAAATATTAGTTACTCATGGATAGGCTAAGCTAATATAATAAAAATGACAATCCTACCTAAATTTATTTGCTTCTTCAGTGCCATACTAATCAAACTATCAAAAAATATTTTATAGAGCTACAAAAAAATAACAAAATTAATCTGGAAGAACAAAAGGTCCAGAATGTCAATGGAATTAATTAAAATAAATGTTAGGGAAGGTAACCTAGCTGTACCAAATATTAAACTGAATTATAAAGCGGTAATCATCAAAACTTCTTGGTATTGACTAAAAAACACAGTGGTGGATCAGTGGAATAGGTTAGTTACACAAGACAAAGTAGTCAAAGAATAGAGTAATCTACTGTGTGATAAATCCAAAGACTCCAGCTTTTGGGATAAGAACTCACTATCTGATAAAAACTGCTAGGAAAACTAGAAAATAGTAAGCTAGAAACTAGGCATAGACCAATATCTTACACTGTATACCAAAATAAAGTCAAAATGGATACATGATTTATCTCTAAAGTCTGATAATATAAGCAAACTGGGAGAGTAAAGGATGATTTACCTGTCAGATTTATGGAGAATGGAACCATTTATGACCAAACAAGGGATAGGGAACATTATGAAATGCAAAATGGATAATTTTGATTACAATAAATTGAAAAGTCTTTACATAAACAAAGCCAATGCAGTCAAGATTAGGAAGGAAGCAGAAAACTGAGAAAGAATTTTTACAGTCAGTATCTCTGATAAAGGCCTCATTTCTAAAATATATAGAGAACAAAGTGAAATGTATAAGAAAGCAATTCATTCCCCAATTGATAAATGGGTAAAGGATATGACCAAGCTGTTTTCAGATGAACAAAAAAATAAAGCTATCTCTAGACATATGAAAAATGCAAATCAAAACAACTCTGAGGTATCACATTATAACTATCAGGAATTGGCTAACATGACAAAACAAGAAAATGATTAATACTGGAGGAGATGTGGGAAAATTGGAACACCAATGCATTGTTGATTGAGCTGTGAACTGATCTAACCATTCTAGAGAGCAATTTGGAACTCTGCCTGAAGGACTATCAAGCTATGTATATTCTATGACTCATAAGTACCACTTCTAGGTCTGTATCCCAGAAAGATCATAAAAATTGTAAAATGGACTCATATGCACAAAAATATTTATGGTAGTTCCTTTTGTGGTGGCGAAGAATTTGAAAATGAAGTGATGTCCATCAAGTGGGGAATGTGAACAAGTTTTAATATATGAATATAATGGAATACTATTGTGTTATAAGAAATAATGAATAGGTGGACTTCTGAAAAAGAATGAATGGGGCCTTTCCTGTTATTTCTACCAAGCTTCTTGGGCAATAATACTGCTGTACCCCATTTTCCTGCTGGCTCAAATATTCCAGGGTTTTTCCTGGGGTGATTTTTTTGGGGTATTCAGAGGTCAATAATGGAGAATAAGAGCAACTTACTTCTTACTCTGACATCTTGTCTCCTGGAATTCCTCATCATCATTTTTAATAAGCTCCAAGGGAGTAGCTCCATCTTATTAATGCAAATAGGCACCTTGTCTAAAGCTTAGTTTTAGAGAATTGAGGTACTGAGAAGTTATGACACTTGTCCAGGGTCAAACATCCAATAATTAGCAGAGACAGGATGGGAAGCTAAGTGTTTCTGACTCTCAGGCTGGCTCTCTATCCTACTGAGCTAATTGTCATTTTATTTCTGGACGAAGCTTTTACTGAGGAAAAACTATACAAATGTAGATTAGAATTCATGTCCTCCTCACTTTTGCCACATAAAATCCTTTACTTCCTTGAAGGCTCAATTTGAACATCATCTCCTACCAAAAGTCATTCCTGATTCCTCATGTTAGTGTCCTCCTTCTGTGTCTTATGTTTAAATATCTTTTACTATCTTGTAATCATTCTATATTCAGTTATTTATGTACGTGTTCTTTGCAATACAGTGCAACTTCCTTGAGATCAGAAAATTTCCTCCTTCCTTCCTTACTTTTTTCTTCCTTCCTTTTTTCCTTCCTTCCTTCCTTTTTTCCTTCTCCTTCCTTTCTTTTATCCTTTCTTCCTTATTTCTTTCTTTTATTCTTCCTTCCTTCCTTCCTTCCTTCATTCATTCCTTCCATCCTTCTTTCCTTTCTTTAACTCCTAGTGCAATGCTTGGCATATAGTAGGCATTTGATGAATGGTAAATGATTCATTGCTTCTGAGACCTGTAGTCCTAGGAAGTTGCTTGGGGATCTTCAACTTCAAGTGACTGAATCAGGGTGACATAGCCACTGTATGCCCAAGGCAACACTTGAACTCTGTTGATACTGTCGTCAAGTATAACCCTCTATTCACCATGCCAATTTCTATTAAGAACTATATTACAAAATAGAATATTATAAATGGACAAGAGAGGTAAAATCAAAATGTTATGTGTTTTCCCATGGGGCAGAGATTACTCCTGTTTGGAAAGAGTTAAGGAAAGTATCATGGAAGAAGCAATATTTGAGTTCATAAATCTGTAAGACTTTTGATCTGAAATGTGTAATCATAGATGTAGAACTGGGTGGGACTTCAGAGGCCTTTAAATACAACTTCCTCATTTTACAGAAGAAAATGGATTTGAAAGTAGTATAATTATCCCAGGTAATACATGTAAATGTCTGAGGAAGATTTGAACCCAGCTTTTCCTAACTCCAAGCTCTGCATGTATCTATACTAAACACCAATGTATCTCTTTAACAAAGGAATATTTGTTCATTATGTTTACCTCCTGGATTTCTTTTTTTTTTTAATTTTTTCTGTATATTTTTAAATGTTTCATGGCTGCCTTTTTTTGTTTTTTGTTTCTTTCACTCCCATCAAACTCCTTTTTTTCTGATTGAGAACCTATCTCATAATAAAAAGGCATGTTAAAGCAAAACAAATTCACCCAGACCTTGCTTCCTGCTTTCCTTCTATTTTCAGGGGTGACTGCAGGTGCTCATAGTAGGACAGTAGGAGATCTGGGGACAAATGAAAAATGATAATAGAAAATTTAATCAACCTACAGTGATTGATCAGTTGGGAGTCTGGTACCAAATATATAACTTTTGCCTCCCATATAATTTTTCAATCTGTCAATGGTATGTCACTTAATGTGGATGACAGATGGTCATCTAATGAAATCCACACGTGAGTTGTACATAATGCAACAATGCAGGTATGGAAGTCAGCCTTAGTATTTTCTAGTGGCCTTATATAATTTGGATTTCTTTCACAGAATCTCTGTGGACAAAAGTAGCATATGGAAAAAAAAACAAGCATAATGAGTTGCTGCATTTATATGAGTTGGTTATATTGTCACATAACTTGTCAGTGTCAGACAAGACACCAGAAAATAGTTCTCATGGCTTTTAGCCCAGTGTTCTGTAAAATCTCTGGGATTTGGCACATTTCTAGAATCTATCTAAAAATATTTTGTGTTATTTGCCTTTCAACCTGAATCTTGTAGCTAAGATCTATCTAGTTGCTCTTGGTTCTTCATATACCTATAAAACTTATTTTACTTTACACTTCCTACTGTAAAGTTGTCATCAGGTATATTACATTTCTTAGATATGCAGGGCTACTTGTCCCTTGCCTTTTTCTGATTATCTTCTTGGTACAGTAGATGTGCCATGTATAAAAATATTTTGTATTATTTGCCTTTCAACCTGAATCCTGTAGCTAAGATCTATATAATTGCTCTAATTTCTTCATATACCAAGAAAACTTATTTTACTTTATACTTCCCACTGTAAAGTTGTCATCAGGTATGTTATATTTCTTAGCTATGCATATCTTCTTGCTACAGTAGATATGCTATATACAATTAACATATCATCATAAAATAACCATCAATGTTCTAGAGCCAAAAAAGGCCATTACAATAAATATTGTCTGATCCAATTCTCTCATTTTTTTTTCTGTTAGCATTTTCCTTATCATGATGTGATCAGCTTTATTTGTTGTTTGGTTGTTCTGTTTCTTTTGTATCTTTCTTTGTATCTGACCATATACTGATTGAGGGTGAAAAATGATGAAAGAAATATTGACCCTTTCATGTATCTAATTTTGGAATATTTATGTGTCACTAATTTATTTGTTTCAAAACCCTCTTTCAATGAATGACTTCTCACCTGTTAATTGAGGGTTATGACCTTATTAGCAGACTACTTAGTAATTGATATTGACCAGAGACCAAGGAAGTCAAAGCAGAGTGTCCATGGTATATTTTAATAATGTATTTTTACTATTACATGTAAAACAATTTTAATAATTTTTAAATTTTTAGTTCCAAATTCTCTCCTGCCCTTGCTCCTCTCTCCCATCATTAGAAATGGTAAACAATTTGATATAGGTTATACATGTGCAATCATGCAAAAGAATTTCCATATTGGACATGTTGTGAAAGAAAATTAAAAAAAATGAAAAGAAGAAAATGAAAAAATTGAATGCTTTGATCTGTATACAGACTCCATCAGTTCCATTAGGAGCTATATATCCATCAGGAGGTGCATGGCATCTTTTATCATGAGTATGTTGGAATTGTCCTACATCACTGTATTGCTGAGAATAATTAAATCATTTACAATTCATCATGATGCAAGATTTCTGTTATAGTGTACATCAGTGGTACATCTTGTACTGGAAACCTTAGAGCAATATCATGTTATTTCTCTTGTTATATTTAAATGACTTGCTTAGTTTTTAGTGGCTGATAGGTTTACACATGGCATTTAAGTTTCAGCTTTGGAGAAAAAAATGTATCTTTAATACCTTTGGGTATTCAGGGAATAGAAGGAGTTAATTTAGTGTGAAGTTATCTCCTTTTGAAAGTGTTCAAATTTTGAGAAAAGTAGTTAATATAATGAACAAATCATTGGTCTTGGGTTCAAGAAGACCTGAATTCAAATATTGCCTAACATATTTGCTAACTGGGTGATCCTAGGCAAGTCACTTAACTTCCTTCCCCCTTATGTGTTTACTCATCTGTAAGAGGAGCCTAATAATAGCATCTATCTTACAGGGTTATTATGAGGAGCAAATCAGATAATATGTGTAAAGTACCCTGGAAATAATAAAGCACTATATAAATGTCACATATTATTACTAATGTCTAAAAGTAGAACATTTATCATCTTGAAGGTGAGAATCCAAAATCAGTACTTCATTTTTTTTTCCTTTTTTTAAGATTCTGTGGCTGTATGGGTAAAAAAGAGCTTCCCTTAAGGAAATTTTTGGTCCCATCATTGGCATCAATTACTTAAAAGTCTTTCTATAAGGGAAAAAGAAATTATAATGTGTGCTACTAGGTCATTGTTTTACATTTGCCTAGTTCTAGTGTGCAGTCAATGCCAAGAAATTCAGAGATATCGATAGGATATTTTTCATTTTCCCAAGTGCTTTCCTCCTTTAATCTATTCTAGACATCACTGTTAGACTTATATTTGTAAAGCAGATCTTTGTTCATTTCATTCCCCTGCTCAGGGACCTTCAGTGACTTCCCACTACTTACTGAATAAAGTTCAAACTCAACCTAGCATTCAAGGTCTATAATTTGTTCCTTACTTACTTTTCAAACATATTCCACTTTATGCGTCTCATCATAAAGATACACTAGAGTTTTCATGCTTTCCTGGTTTCTTTATTATTTCTATTCTCTTCGCTAGTAACACTACTATCAGACACACACAGAGCCCCCCGCCCCCACACACAATAAACTTGCCTTTTTTTAAAGGTTCACTTCAAATATTACCCAGTTATACCAACTTACAATGTTAAAACTTAGAAGTCTTGTCTCCCCCCTAGTTCCTCCCTTCTAATTCACAAAGTACTTCTTTTGTGTCTCTCACAGCTCGCATTCAATTGTCATTATTTCTGAACATCTTAACTCTTCTATTAGAATAGACACTTCTTGTGGGCAGAGGCTATGTCTTGGTCAATTGTATCATGTCTATCATACTACTTTGACCATATTAAGTATTTCATAGTTTGTTGAACAAAAAACTGTGATGTATAACATGAGAACCTAAAAGGATGTACAATATTACCTTAATCCTTATTTGGAATATGCCCATATTTTAGGTGTTTTTATCTCTTGAACCTGAAAAGAAAAGCTTCTCTGAGGAGACTGAATATGTGTTGATGGCTTGGATCCAAGTAGAGTAACATAAGCAGATTTTTCATAATTGCTTGACGCCTATACCAGAACAAGCCACAACTCCACTGAGAAACCAATTTGACTTTTTCTGCTTAAATGAAATACTTCTCAACTGGCACCTTGGAGTATTTCCAAACAGCATTTCTGCAAAGAGCTATTGACCTGAAAAACCTGTATGAGAACCACTCAAAGGTAAATTTTTTGGCCATTTTTTATTGAACCTCAAACTTTATGAGGTAAACAGTATCTCTGGCCTCAAGGAGGTCAGGATCTAAGGAATAAAAACAAACTACTTCTAAGCCTTCCCTTGCATAATCTATTCTGTGATCTGGAGCAAGTGTTTTTACCCAACCCTTAGGAGGCCCATTTGAAAAGTGAGTCATAATGTATTGTCCAAGTGCTTTTGAGTCCTTAGATTAGAAGTACCATGTGAGTGCCAACAGCATTGAATATTTTTCCTTGACTCTCCTCCCTTTGATGAAAAACAGCCAACATTTTATTATTTGAACTAAGTAGTCCCAAAGTAGTCATATTATAATAATGTTAGCACTGTGACTTTAAACCAAATGGTGTTGATTTGTATAAAAGCCTGGTGGAACTACTTATTATGAATCCCAAGGATCCTGGTTTAAACTTGGCTCTCTTAAAACACAAGACAGACATACACACAGCATGGATAGTTATTGCATGGAGACCATGCTGGTTGGTTAAGTCTCTGCTTGCTGTGTCTAAACCATTTGGCAGGCATAACAGTCTTCCTTTTCTTCATAAGCCTGAATTCATCTCATTTGGCTGATGAATAGGAGCCCTCCATCAACCAAGGAACTCATTTAACCATACTAACTGGCAACTAAAGAATCATCTAAAACTGGGAAATATTTTGGTATCTGAAATTTAAGGTAATATATTAATACTTACTATTTATCTGTCTAGTTTTTCTTTGGGGATATTTATGATAAGAACTCATACAAGTTTTATTTCTATAGTTTGATATTTTCTTTAAAAATTTTAAAGTACATTGACTTTTAAAATATTGTCTTATTTTCTAAATATATTCATTCTCCTTCCCCTTGGCAGAGAGCTACCTCTTATAACAATATATATATATATATATATATATGTATATATATACATATATACATACATATATATGTATAAGAGGAAGTAAAATAATTTCACAAAAAAAAACATTTTATCAGCAGGTTCTGAAAATGTTTCACATTTTCCCTTATTTCTGTGAAAAAAATGAAGATGTATTACATTCCCTTTATTCCTGAGGGCCAAACTTGATCATTTAAAAAAAATCAGTTTTTGTTGTTTCCTTTTATTGTTTTAATCATTATGAAAATTATTTTTTCTGCTACTTTCTTTTTGCTTCAGTTCATGTAATTTCATATTTCTCTGAATTCATCATATTTTGCATTTGGTGGGCACTTGAAATACTTATTTTATTGATTTGACTTCATATTTTTTAAAAATATTCTATTTTTCCCCAGTTACATGTCAAGACAAATTTTAGCATTCACTTTACAAGATTTTGAGTTCCAACTCCCTCTGTCCCTGCTCCTCTTCTGAAAGTGATAGGCAGTTTGATATAGTTTATATATGTGCTATCTTGTAATAATAATACCATATTAGTAACAGTTGTGGAAGAGGAAACAAATAAAAAGGGGAAAAAGCATGAGAAAGAATACAGTAAATAAAATAAATATGCTTCAATCTGCATTCAAAGTCCATCAGTTCTTTATCTGGATACGGTTAGCATTTTCTTTCCTCATTCCTTTGTACTTGTCTTGGATCATTGGGTTACTTAGAAGAGCTGAGTCATTCCTTGTTGATCATAACACAATGTTGCTGTTACTATGCACAATATTTTCCTGGTTCTGCTCATTTAACTTTGCATCAGTTTATCCAAATATTTACAGGTTTTCCTGAAATCTGCCTGTTCATCATTTCTTATTGCATAATAGTATTCCATTATAGTTCTATACCACAGCTTGTTCATCCATTCCCCAATTTATGGGCATCCCTTCAATTTCTAATTCTTTGCAACCACAAAAAGAACTGCTCTAAATACTTTACCCATATAGGTCCTTTCCCCCGTCTTATGATCTCTTTGGGATACAGACCTAATAGAGGTATTTCTGGAAAAAGGGTATGCACAGTTTGGTTGCCCTTTAGGCATAGTTCCAGATTGTTCTCCAGAATGGTTAAATCACTTCCCAACTCCACCAAGAATGTGCCCAACTTTCCCACATCTCCAGTACTTATCATTTTCCTTTTCTATCATATTAGCCAATCTTATAAGTGCAAAGTAGTAGTGGCTCAGAGTTGTTTTAATTTGCATTCCTTTATTTAAATATGATTTAGAGCACTTCTTCATATGCTTATAGATAGCTTTGATTTTTGTATTTGAAAAGTACTTTTCCATCTCTTTTGTTCATTTATCAATTGGGGAATGTCTTGTGGTTTTGGAAATTTGGCTCAATTATCTGTATATTTGGTAAATGACATTTTTTTTTCCAAGACATTTGCTGTAAAGATTGTTTCCCAGCTTTCTGCATTCCTTATTTTTGTTGCATTTGTTTTGTTTGTACAAAAATTCAGTAAAATCAAAATTATCTGTTTTATATTTTACAATGCTTTCTATCTATTCTTGTAGAAGTGACAAGTAGAATATTCCTTACTCTTCTAATTTTCTTATGGTGTCAACCTTTATGTTTAAATCATACCAAAGGTCTATCACATCTAACTTTTCTAATATTCTTTTTGCCTCCTTAGTTTATTTCTTGTTTATTTTTGCTTGATTTTTTGAGTTCTGAGTGGGAACAGGTGAGGTCCCTTACTAGTTTAGTTTTTCTCTAGTTCATCCCATAACTCATTTAATTTCTCCTTTAAGAATTTGGATGCTATCGTATGTGGTACACATATGTTTAGTATTGATATTAATTCATTGTCTATGATACTTTTAAGCAAGATGTAGATTCCTTCCTTACCTCTTTTAATTAGGCCTAGTTTCGCTTTTACTTTGTTTGAGATCAGGATCGCTACCCCTGCTTTTGTTTTTTAAGCTTCATCTGAAGCGAAATAGATTCTGCTCCAATTCCTTATCTTACTCTGTGTGTCTCTCTGCTTCAAGTGTGTTTCACAATGTATTGTAGGATTCTGGTTTTTGCCCCACTCTGCTATGCACTTCCATTTTAAGGAAGAGTTTGCTCCCTACATGTGTATCTCTCTCCATCCTATCTTCCTGCTGTCTATCCTCTCTCTCCTTTCACACTTTCCCGACTCACCAGTTTGTTTCTGTGTACTACCTCCCCTGATCTTCCGTCCATTTTTTCAGTCCCCCCTCCCCTTTTCTTGACTTTCTCCGTTCCTACTTTCCTTTTAGAGGAGATTGATTTCTATATTCAACTGATTGTGTATATGATTCCCTCTTCAAGCCAAGGCTGATGAGAGTAAGGCTCAAGCGATGCTTGTCTTCCACCCTCCCATGGTCTTCTCCATTGTAAGAGGTCTTTTGTGCCTCTTTTTGTAAAATGATTTACCCCACTGTGCCTCTCCCTTCCTTCTCCATCCATTGTACTCTTCTTTCTCATCTCTTATTTTTTATGTTATTACCTCAAATTCACCTTATACCCATACCTGCTATCTATGTATATTCCTTCTCACTATGCTATTAGTGATACAATTTTTAAGAATTACAAGTATCACCTTCCCATGTAGGAATGCAAATACTTTAGTTCTATTGAATCCCTTATGTTTTCTATTCACTTTTTACCTATTTATGCTTCTCTTGAGTCCTGATATTGGAAGTCAAATTTTTAGTTTCCTTCTGGTTTTCTCATTATAAAAAATAATGAACCACTTTTTCATTGGTTGATCATTTTCTCTTCTTGTATTGGGCTTTATTTTGTCATGTTAGTGATTCTTGGTTGTAGTCCTAGCTCCTTTGCTTTCTGGAATGTCATGTACCATGGCCTCCAATGCCTTAATGTTGCAGCTGCCAAGTCTTGTGTAATCCTGATTGTGACTGCCCAATATTTGAATTGTTTCTTTCTGGATATTCTGGATATTGAATTGTTTCTTTTTTATAGTATTTTTCTCGACCCTGATATTTCTGAAATGTGGCTGTAATGTTCCTTGGAGTTTTTATTTTGGGATCTCTTTCCTGAGGTGATAAGTGAGTTCTTTCAATACCTATTTTGTCCTCTAGTTTTCCTTGATAATTTTTTGAAAGATCCTGTCCAGGTCCTCCTTTTTTTTTTTTTAATTTATTTTTGACATGTTTGGTTTTCAGCCTTGATTTTCACAGGCGTTTGAATTACAAATTTTCTCCCCATTTCCTCCCCCCCCCACTCCAAGATGGCGTACATTCTGGTTGCCCTGTT